>PVHP010016567.1:0-35687 GCA_004024765.1 Zapus hudsonius
CGGTATGACTGTGATGGCTCCTTTCTTGACAGGATCTCAGCTATCGGCCTACGGTCGGTTGGTAGGGTTAGATGGGCCCCAGCTCTCTCGCTGCATCCTGAAAAATACAAACACAATCTCCATCGTAGAGTGAGATCAGTGTAGGTTAACAAATATACACAATTCTGGATTACCTAGATTCTATTTTTAGTAGCCTCCCTGTCACTCGCTCCCCCACCTTCTTCCTTGTTTGAGGCAGGGATTCTCGTTGCTCAGTATTTAACGCTGTGTTGCCAGCCTGGCTGGTCTGGGAACTCCTCTGCCTCCCACGGCCTTCTATGGGGTCTGGGGGTCTGAACTCGGGCACTCAGGCTTGTGTGGCAAGCACAGTATTCACTGGGCCATCTCCCAGCCTCCTGGGGGAAGCTTCCTCACCCCTGGAAGCTGTGTGACCTTGGGCACATGACTCTGACCTTCACTTTCCTGGTGGCTGGTAATGCTAACTCCTCCCTTGTTGCAGGCTGGTGCTTTGGAGGGGCTGCTCTCCCTTCCTGGCATACACAAGGACGTGTGAAATGTGGGCACTCTTCCCCGACTTTCCCAGCCATCTTCCTGGGAGGAAGCAGGTCCGTGTCGGCCAGAAAGTCCCCACGATCCGCTTGTCTAGTTTATGTCCCTTTCTGGGGAAGGTAACAATTTAGACAGCAAATTGCACTGGCAGTGCAGGGGAGTCGCTGTGTTAATTCCAGACTATTTACTGTGACAGGTTTAGAGCCTAATATCTCAGGAGTGCTGGGACTCCCCCTCCACAGCATACAGAATTGCAAAGATGCCTGCCTGGCCTTACTTTTTCCTGGCAGCCAGAGTGGTTCCATCAGCTCCTCTGTTGGGGGCCCTGCAGCAAGATCCGGGGAGCACCCAGAGCTCTCTCTCCTCTTTCTTCTCCCAGCATTCCAGAATGAGCCGTGTGCACTTGGCCACATGCCCAATCCTTCCTTCTGGGGGAGCTCAGGCAGTTCTCCTTCTTAATGCCCTGTAGCTCCACACGCCAGTTGGCAGTGGAAAACGCCACCTGCCTCAATCAGGCCCTGAGGCCGTCAGGTCCAGAGGCTACCTGGGAGGCAGCCTCCATGCTGCCCCAGAATTCCTCCAGCAGACAGCCAAGTGAGACAGCATCGTTTCTATGTCGCAGCTCATGGAGGCTTGAGAGGCTCTGCCAGGCTCAAGGGACACTCCAGCGCCGCCCTGAAGTCCTTGTGACTCTGAAGTGGGTGACACTGGGCACACTGCTCCGTCTACCACTACCCGCAAGTCTGGATGGAGAGAAGAGTGGGGACCCTTCCTACATCACATGAGGCTTTTTGACCAGATGAAGAAATTTCACACGCATTTCATATTCCCTCCCTGTACTGATCACATTTTCTGCCTCCTGTCTGTAAAATTTAAAACAAAACAAACAAACAAAACCCTCTTAAAATAAGGTTTCACTCTGTAGCCTAGGCTGGTCTAGAATTATGTTTATAGCCCAGGATGGCCTCAAACTTATAGTAATCCTTCTGCTTCAGCTTTCTGAGTATGGAGATGACAGGTGTGAGCCATCATACTCTGAAAAGTAAATTATTATAGGGACTAGGGAGATGGCTCAGTCAGTAAAGCGCCTGCCCTGTGAACACAAAGAGCCGAGTTCAACCCCCAGAACCTACATAAAAATTCCAGACTTGGTGGTGTGCACTGATCATGCTCACACTGGGGAGGTAGAGAGAGGAGGCTCCCTGGGCAGCCAACCTAGCTTAATTGGTGAGCTCCAGGCCAATAAGAGACCCTGCCTCAAAAAAAAAAAAGTGGATGGTGTTTCTGGAAATACACACATGAATGTGGTCTCCTCCACACATGAACACACGTATACATGCATAAGAGCAATTGGGGCATGTCTTTCATTTTTATTCATTTATTTGCAAGCAGAGAGAGAGACAGAGAGACAGAGAGACAGAGAGAATGTGCTTACCAGGGCCTCCAGCTGCTGCAAACATAACTCCAGACACATGCGCCACCTTGTGTATCTGGATTTACATGGGTACTGGGGAATCAACCCAGGGCCCTTAGGCTTTGCAAGAAAGTGTCTTAACCACTGAGCAATCTCTCCAGCTCTCCTTTTATTTAAAAAATATTTTTATTTATTTATCTGTGCATGTGAGGGAGTGTGAGGGAGTATGGTTGCACCAGGGCATCTTGCCACTGCAAACCTACTCCAGATGCATTCACCACTCTGTGCATCTGGCTTTATTTGGGCACCTAGGAATTGAACCCTGGGCCAGGCCAGGGCCAACAATCTTTGCAAGTGCTGAGATATCTCTCCAGCCTGGGGCAATGCCTTTTATTTGTTTTGCATCTTCTTGGATTCTTGCCCTCTGCCCCTGAGCATCATAGTGAAACATTTCTTCTAAATAAATAACTTATGATGAATGGGAGAGTAGGTTTTTTTTTTTTTCATCAAAAATCTCATTATATCTATTGGACTTGGGTTGCTGGCAGGCAGCTGTGTTTAGCTGAGGGTCCAGCACCTGGTACATCCTTAAAGGTCATTTGTGATCGTAATTGCTGTCAGCCTTTTTGGGAAGGGTGCTCCTTTTTGTCTTCCATGAACAGGAGGATATTCTTCATCTCTGACCTGAATTGATTTGTGGAAAGGTAATTATGAAACAAAGGTTCCTTGTGACAGCTGGGTCCCGAGAGCAACTGTACTGCCTGCATGGTCCAATCAAACTTTCTGCCATGGTAGAAAATTTCTAACCCTCATTGTTAAACCCAATAGCCACGAGGCCCTTGGGGCCATTGAATGCTTGAAGTGTGATGAGTGTGAATGAGAACCTCGGTTTTTGATTTTAATTAATTGAAGTTTAGGAGGCTAGTGGTTTCTGATTTGATGAGATGGGGCATGCTGAGGGTGATAGAGTGATTATAGACTGAATCTACTTGTTTGATTGACCGGACAGTGCACACAGGATACTGTGGCAGTAGACTGAGGCTTCTCATTTGATTAGATGGGCCATGCTTGGTGGGGTGTTTTGAACGAAATATCGCACATGGGCTCACATGGTCTGAATAACTGATCTCGCACCGGTGGCAGTTTGGGAAAGCTGGGAGGGGGGAAGGTGCTTTGGGAGGTAGAGACTCGCTGGAGGAGGTGTGTTGCTGGTTAATACAGCTCAGCTCCAAGTCAGTTAATAGACTACTTCTTCCCACTGATGTGGAGATATGACTCAGACTTCCTGATCAGGCCTGTCATGCTTTCCCTGCTGTGATGAGGCTTCCCCTCAAAACTGAAATAAACCCTTTCCTCCTTCCTCTCAGCTGATTTTGGCTGGGTGTTCTCAGGCTGGGAAGGACTCCTGCGGAAGGCCCACGAGACTCACATCTGTTTAAGCTGGGCTGGTGATGTCCTCAGTCTAAACTGAAATGGGAGTGACTACATTGGAGTCCCGTCTAATCGGATGCTATGGGGGAGTTTCTGGTGGTGTCTCTTAGAGGCATATTCCAACCCATCTGCCAGGAAATATACAGCTTATGCCATATTCTTTGCCTGGAACTCAGAAACTCCATTTCACAGACATAATATTTCCAAATAAAGAAATAAAACTTTATGCACGAGGATAATAATTATAGTGGTATTTACATTAGTAGACCCTGGGAAAGCAGCCGCAGGTTCATTAAGTGAAAGGCGAAAGGAACGATACAATAAAACGTTGGATGCAAATCAAGTGGTTAAGAAGAAAATGGCTCAGAAATGGCTTGAAGTAAATATGATAGAATGTTCCATAGCCATTAAAATCACATTTACATTACAATTCTGCTTAAAAAATGAATTCAGATGGAGGGCTTTCTCAAGTGTTTAGGAATGATAGACAGAGAATTGGAAGAAGGTGAATGAGAGATGTTCCATTGGAATTTTGTTTCTGGGAAGACAGAGCACTGAGACTTTTATTCTTTCGCTAAATGTGGCTTAAAAAAAAGACAACCCTCTGTTCATTCTCTATGAAACAAATACAGAAATGATTTACCAACTTGGGACTCATGGGTGGACAGACTGGTGAGTTTTCTGGATTTTTTTTTTGATCACTTGCATAGGATACATCGAGTTAAAGAAGCCATCTACCCAGGAACATCAATGGTACAGATTTTAAAACAAGTAGTGAGGCCTGGGGAGGTGGCTCAGTGGTTAAAGGCCTGCAAAGCCTGCTGGCCTGGGTTTGACTGATTCCCCATGTAAAGCCAAATGTACAAAGTGGTGCATGTGTCTGGTGTTTGTTTGCAGCAATTATCATCTCTGGTGTGTCCCCCCCCTCAAATAAATAAACAGAAATATTTTTTTAAAAAAAGAAGTTCCAGCAAAAGCCCAACCTCTTCAAAGGACCATAAAAGTTGCAAAGTAGTAAAGCAGAAAAGTTTTCAATAATAACTACTCAGTTCTAGCCAAATGCCACAGACCCACACTATCCTTCTGTACACTAGCCATGGGATCCTAGAATTTTACCCTTCCAAGGCTGGGAAAAGACATCCCCAACATTCAGTGTTATCATCCCCACAGGCCCATGACCATCTCCTCCCTCCCAAAGCCGGCTGAAACAGAAGATTTAAATAAGACCAAGAGACTTATCCTATAAAAATGTTCATATTTCAGAAGAAAAAAAAACCCAGGGGGCTGGAGATATGGCTCAGCAGTTAAGAAACTTGCCTGCAAAGCCTAACCACTCTGGTTCATTTCCTGAGTACCCACATAAAGCCAGATGCACAAGGTGGTACACACATCTGGAGATTGTTTGCAACAGCTGAAGGCCCTGGTGTGCCCATTCTTTCTGTCTGTCTCTATTCTGTCTCCCTCTGCTTGCAAATAAATAAATTATCTTCTTTTTAATAAAAATCACTCAGGAAAACCTCAAACAATGAGAGAAGAAAAACAATAGATGTCAACACAATCAGCCAACGGGACCTGACAGATGCTTGTTGAAATCTAAGCAGCAGAGGGGACATTCTTTTCAAGTGTCCAGGGAACGCAGACTGTGAGCGAGTGTCTTCTGAACCATCAATCAAATGCCAGCAGATTTGAAAGACTTGAAGTCAGGCAGCGAGTGTTCTCTGACCACGATGAAATCAAAGTAGAAATTGATCACAGAACTATAACTAACTAAAAAAAAATCTGCAAATACTTAGAAACTAAACAACACATTTTAAAATAACCCATGTGTTAAAAAGAGGAAATCCCATGAGGAAATTAAAAATATAATGTTATGAAAATGAACGTATAGCGTTTCAACATGGTGGAATAAAGCACAGGTAAGGTAGTACTGGGAAGGAAGTTTACCACACTAAATTAATATACCAGAGAGAAGGGGAAAAATCATGGATCAATGACCTAGTTTCCACTCTAGGAACATAAAGAATAAAATGAGCCCAGAGTAAGAAGGAAACCATGAAGGCAGGGGCATCAACCAAAATTTAGCACAGAAAATGAGAGAGAAAATCAAAGAAGCAAAGAGATGATCTTTTAAAATAATCAGCATTTTCAGGTCTGGGGAGATGGCTCAGCATAAAAGTATGTGCCACATCAGCATGAAGACCTGAGTTCAGATCCTCAGCACCTACACGAAAGCCAGAAAAGGTAGAGACAGGAGGATCCTTGGGACTTGTTGGCTAGAAGAATTGTCGAGTTCTGGGTTTAATGAGAAACTCCTGTCTCAAAACAAAACAACAACAACAGCAAAGGTGGAGAGAAACTTTGGAAGGTATTCAACATCAACCTCTGGCCTCTACCTGTACCCACACACACATACAAGCTTGCATATACAACACAACACAACACACACACACACACACACACACACATCAGTTCTTTGATCAAAACTAATGACTCTGGTCAGGAGCAAAATAGAGGCCATCATCACAGACCCTGAAGACACAGCGAAGATGCAGGAGTTCGAGAGATAACCACACATATGCTCCTGACGACATGTAAGAAATAGGACCCTCCCTTGGAAAACACACACAGTCACTAACTCACCTGCCACTCATGTAAGAGATTAACTTGTACAGCTCTCAGAAATCAGTAGGCCCAGGTACTTCCACTAAAGAATTCTGCCAAACATTTAAGCAATTTCTACAAATCCACCCCCCTAACCCAGGAAAGAAAAGACTAGAACACTTCCCAATTCATTTATGAAGCTGGTATTATCGTGATTCAAAAGCAAGGCTACAGAAGGGGAAATGATAAGCCTATTAATACACCTACCTTGTGAATGTATATGAAACATCTTTATCAAAACATTAGCAAATAGAATAGGGAACTGCAGTAGACCGTTCCACAATGCTGGGATGAACATCCAAGCAAACACAATTTTATGGGAGGAACAGATTTATTACAAGCTTACAGAATCCAGGGGAAGTTCCATTGATGGTGGAAGAAACTGGCTCCCATTCATAAATCCAAGTGGAGAGAGACCACCAAGCAGCCAGCACCACCAAAGAGCAGCTAGCATGAACCTGCAGCAAGAAGGACCTCCCAGAGCTCAGACCTCTGCATATCTTTGGGCTGGAATTCAGATCTGCTCCCTCACACCCATCCAGTGACACATAGCAGGAGTTTGCCTGCTGGGGCAGAAGCTGCAAACTCAATTTTAATAAAACACCTGTGTCTATGGGGCCATACATTCAAACTACCACTAGAATCAGCCCAGGACAGCAAAAAGCATGTACAAAAATCTTACAATTGGTTTTATCCTTACTGGGGAAAGACTTCAAGTTCTACCTTGAAGTTTAGGAACCCAACAAAGATGCCTGCTTTCGCCACTCAACAATTCAACAGTGTACTTGAAATGCTAGCCAATGCAATAAACCAAGAGAGGGAAATAAAATACATATAGAGAGGGAAGAAATGAACCAGCTCATATTTACAAATGAAAAGATTGTGGAGAAAAATTCCACTGAGAGAGAAAGAGATTGAGTTTAGTGAAGCCAAAAAGTACAATATAAGCACAGAATTCAACTACATTCATATCCATAAGCAATTAACACGTGCCCTTGAAATTTAAAACACAATGCCATTTATATTCACTCAGTAAAAAAATTAAACCCTTAGGCACAAATTGAATAAAATACATGTAGGACTAGGTAATGTTAATGAAATGTAGATGAGATTTTTATGCTGAAAGTTATAAAACACTACTGAAATAACTGAAAGAAAATTTGAATAAGTGTCTCCATACTTACACAAAAATAAACTCAAAATGGTTGATAGACACTATTGGTGTGTGTATGGTGTCTGTGTGTTCATGGGTGTGTGAGCATCACAGTGCATGTGGGAATCAGAGGATGTTTGAGTTAGCGTCTCTCTTTATTCACTAGCTGGTCCATGAGCCTCTGGAACATTCTCCTGTCTGCACCTCCCATCTCATGGCAGGTGTGCTGGGATTACAGAAACCCACCACCGCTTCTCACGTGGGGGTCTGGGAATCCAAACTCAGATACCCAGGCTTGTGTGGTAAGTACTTTAACCACCAAGCCATCCTACCAGCCCCCTTAATCATCACCTTAAATGTAAAAATCTAAAACCATACAGCTTTGGGGGGAAAACAACATAGGGAAACTTGTTTGATGTGCCTGACTGGTCCTGGTCTGGATTCATATGGCATGTAATCCCACTCTGAGGCAAAGCAAGGTGTGGCTTTATGATGCCCACGCTGGCTCTCCTAACACCTTGCAAACGGTCTCCATGGGCTGATGTGAGAGGCAGTTGTGGAATTAAAACCTCACTGGATCTGTGTGGTTGGGGGGAGGCTTCTGGGGTTATAAGCCAGCTTCCCCTTGCCAGTATTTGGCACACCTTCCTGCCGCTGTTTGCAGTGCTGTGGTGGAGGTGATGTCCACCCCTCTGCTCATGCCATCGTTTTCCCTGCCAGGATGGAGTCTCCCCTTGAGTCCATAAGCCAAATAAACCCATTCCTCCACAAGCCGCTTTTGCTCGGGTTCTTTCTGCACAGCGACTAGAAAGCTGACTGCAACACTCGGCATCTTTGGAGAGGCTCACCAAGGTAGCATATGCACCCACGGCAATGGAAGGCAGAGCCAGGAGACCCTGGAAGTCATGAGCAGTGGTGGCACTAAGGGTGACTCTGTCTTAAAGAAGGTGGAAGGAGAGGAGACACACACCCCACAGTTGTCCTCTGACCTCCAAACACGCATCTTGGCATGTGTGCGCCCGTACACACACACACACACACACACACACACACACACACACACACATTATACACATACATGCACACAAATAAAGAAAACACAAGTGGAGGGGTTGGTGGAGTTCTTGCTTATCATGCCTGAAGCCCTGGGTTCAATCCTCAGCCCTGTATACAGAAGTGGTTGGCATACACCTGTAGTCCCAAAACTGAGGAGATGGAGGCAGGAGGAGGAGAAGTTCAAGGTCACCCTCTGCTACATAGCAAGTTCAAGGCCAGCCTGGGCTACATGAGAAAAATGAACAGTTTGAAATGAAGAAATGATTTTTGTCTTTTGTTCTGAGGGCAAAGTGCCAGCAGACCCTGAAGATGCACTGGACATTGCTCAGAGCCCTAGTTCTCCTGGGGCCACTGTGAAAGGCCAGCTGATGAAGACTTCATGAGGCTTCCCCACTGGCCTCAGAGCCAGTGTGTTGCTGTTTTCCCCTGGAAGGCAGGAAGTGTCTTGGGGAATTTCACTGTCTCCAGTCATTCCTGTTTAGAGCAGTGAAGGGAAGGTGGCCACTGGAACTCAGAAACCCCCACCCTGGGTCCCAGTGTTTCCACCCAGCACGAGGAAGGCAGAGGGGACCCAGTGTTCCCTGCAGCCAGCCTGGACAGTGCTGAGAAGGCCTGAGTCCCCATGTTCAGCACTTGGCATCATTGTTGATTTCAAGGGTCACCCTCAGCTGACTAGCCACCCAGGGGTGCCATCACCTCTTGTCCGCCCCCATTTGAATGTTAAAAACAAACAAAAAACCCTTTCTATTATCAAAGCCCTAGTGACTAAAGTTGACTTTAGCAAAATAAAAACAATCACCTTCCCACTGTCCTGATTATTTTTCTACATCCTTCTTTGGTCTTGGGCGTGTTAAGAATATAGTTTTGGAGCTTTTTCAACCAATAATCCACCACTGTGTCCTGAGCATCAGGGTTGTTATATGGTTTCTATAACCCCAGAGCAGTGTGGCTCCTGTGCTGTGACATCATTGCACCTTTATTTTCTTACTCACTCCCTGTTGTGAGTACTCAGATAATTTCCTACTTTGCGTTATGATGGTGACTGAGGTACAAGCGTCTCAGTATTTATAGTTGGTTTCTTCTATTAAATTATTCCCTTCGACAGACAGTGAGACATAGGCTTACTGGATGGGGGACATGAATATTCATACCTTTCAAGATATTTTCTCTTTAATCATATTACCTTCCAAAAATATGGAACCAGGGGGGCTAAAGAGATGGCTCAGTGGTTAAGGTGCTTGCCTCCAGAGCCCAAGGACTCAGGTTCAATTCCCCAGTACCCACATCACATGAGCCAGATGCACAAGGTGTTACATACATCTGGGGTTCATTTCCAGTGGCTGGATGCCTTGGTGTGCCCATTCTCTCTCTCTCTCTCTCTCTCTCTCTCTCTCTCTCTCTCTCTCTCTTTCTCTCTCTCTCTCTCTCTCCTTACAAATAAATAAATAAAATATTTTTTAAAAGCTGGAACCGGTGTGCAGCATCACCAGCTGTGCATGATGGCACCATTTCCTTCCCAACTCCTCACACATTAGCTACCGCCAGTGAAATGTGCTTTATTAATTTTTGTAGCTGAAACCACACAATACGCTCTCTGGAACTGCAGTTCTTGGATGACTCTGTCTCTTGGATGACCCCTCTGTCTCTCTGATCCTGTAGTCTGGAACAACCTGCCCCACCCTGACAGCCCTGACTTTGTAGAACATCGCCACCAATCCGACTTTCTCCTGAATCTGTTTTCACTTTTTCTCTCTTACCCATTCAATTACATTTTCCTTAATTTTTTGCATGTGTATGTGGCATGTGTATGTGTGTGTATTCATGTGTGGGCACACACATGTGTGCATGTATATGTGTGGCAGAGGCCAGATAAAAACCTCAGATGTTATCCTCACAACCACCCACTTCCTTTGAGACACGGTCTTTCACAGACCTGGAGCTCACCAATCAGGCTAGGCCCAAGAGCTCCAGGGATTTCTGCTTGGCTCTGCCTCCCCACCTCTAGGATTATGGGTGTCTACCACCATGCCCTAGCGATCAAACTTAGTTCCTCAGGCTTGTGAGGCAAGCACTTACTGGGTTATCTCCCCAGCCTTGAAATTACGTTTATTCAACCAACATTTGAATGTCTATGAATTCCAGGCATAATTCTACACCCTGGGGACCTAATAAATTAAAAATAACAGCAGCAAAAAACAAGACAAAATTCATTTCCTAATGAAACTTGCAGTGTTATAAAAGTGAGGACAGCCCCCCCCCAAAAAAAAAAACAAGTAAAATGTAACATTTTAGGGGCACTAGATTCTTGGATAAAATGAAAGGAGAGAAAGGGCAGCTGGAGATATTGCTCAGTGGTTAGAGGTGCTTGCTTGCAAAACCTGATGGCCCGGGGTTCTATTCCCCAGTATTCACATAGAGCCAGGTGTACAAACTAGCACATGTATCTGGAGTTCATTCTCAGTGGCAAGATTCCCTGGTGTACCCATTCTCATTCTCTCTGCTTGCAAATAAATAAATAAATATTTCAAATCACATAGATATAATGTAGATATATAAACTGAAGATTTATTGATAATAAAACATAAATAAATTTATTAAAGTATAGAAAGAAAAGTAGGCAGAGGTATGTTGAAATACACACATACATACACACAGACATGCATGCTTACATGCGTACATACATACATGCATTCATGTATACATATATACACCTTTGTAACATATAGTCCCCAGCTGGTTGACGATGTTTTCAAAGCTTGTGGAACCTTTAAGAGGAGGAGCCTTGCTGGAGGAAGTGAGTCACTGGGGAGCAGCCGCCCCACTTCCTGTGTGCTCTCTGCCTCCTGACTGGAGCTGTGATATGACCAGGCACCTCCAGTTCCTGCCACTGTTGTGAACCTGCCATAATGGATTGTGTCTGTGCAGGCTGTAAGACAAAAATAAATCTTTCCTTCCTTTTGTAGCTTTTTGGTTGGTTCTGTTGCCTCCTGGTGATTGCTACAAGAAAGAAAAGCTACTTTTTTGGAAGTCATTTTTCTCATATCATGAGCTCAAGCACACAACCTGTAATGTCTTTGTGGTACAATCGGTCAGCACCTTGAGCTGTTAACCAAAGGGTTGGTTGGTAGTTCCAGTCCACCCAGGAATGCTAGGCTCTTTCTTACCTGGGGCTGAGGAAATGCCTCAGTGTTGTAAGCATCTGGTATTTGTTGTAGTGGCAAGACAGTCTGGTGCACCTGAGTAAATAAGTAAAAAATGCTTAAAAAGTACCTCTAACTTGGCTTTGGCTGTGCAGGTGGGGAAGGTCATGTATCAATGAGGAAGGCATAGGGGTCCTAGATGTGGAGCTGCCCCCCCTCCTCCACAGCCCATGAGAAAGAAAACACAATCTTTTTATTGTCAAAGTTTCTTGGGAGGTTTTCATGCTGGTAGTTCACCCAAATACATCACAAACCCACAAAGTTAGCCCCCATGTTAACGCAGGAAGGAATTCCACTGGATCAAGACCTCTTGGGAACTTAGAAATGTAGGTCAAGGGTAAAGGGCATGGGCGAGTAGCTGAAAGTACCTTAGGAGGCTGACCATGATGACAGGTGACAGGAGTAATGAGAGGTTTATGTTGGTGACAGTGAGTAGGAGGAGATTGGTGGAGGGAGAGGAAGAGGTCCCAGGACCAATGAGGAAGGCAATATTTTCCCAGTGTACGATCAGCATACATTTGGAAGTGTGGTGGTTTGAATCAGATGTCCCCCATAAACTCATGTTTTATATACTGGGTCCCTAACTGGTGGCAATTTGGGAGGTGGAGCCTTGCTGGAGAAGGTGTGCTCTTGGTGAGGGGTGGGCTTAGGGGTGTTACAGCCAGCTTCCCTTTACCAGATTTCTGCTCACTCTCCTGCTGCTGTTGTTCACCTTCTGCAACAGAGGTGATGTCCAACCTCTGTTCATACCATATTTTTTCCTGCCATCATGAAGCTTCCCCTAGAGACTGTGAGCCAAATAAACAGCTTTCCTCCCATCGGCTGTTTTTTGGTGTTGCAGAGATGAGAAGGTAACTCTAGGACCAACGACCAAGTAGGGAGCCTGTTGGGGAAAAGAGAAAAGATAAGAACCACCTAGAAAAGGTACTATTGCAATGGCGGAGGAGGTGGAGAGTATTAACTCAATGGATCTTTGGAAAAAATATGTCTTTTATTGGCCACACACTAACGATGATAAATGCTACAGAGGGGGTGTGGACACTTAACAACCTTCCCCATGAAAGTTAATGGGGAATCCCCTATAAAGTCTAAAGGCAGAATAGGGCACCATGAATCTCTACGATTACTTCACGTGGCTTCCGAAGAATAAATAACGCTCTTAAGGGACCCGTTTATGGGTGGACAATTTATATGCGTGTACATGCCATCATCTGGGATGTAATTGCTAAGGAGAAGGTGGAAAACGATTACCAAGTTTGGCTCCATCTGGTGCAGTTCCCATGGGAACGAAGCAAATAATTGCTGAATCACAATAGATATAAATTGGTGCACCAGGTGAATCCTTCCCGAGAGCCAGCAGGTGGCTATTCGTCTCTTTAAGAAGCCAGTGGCTGGCTGGCACTGGGGGGAAGCAGTGTGATTTTGTCCCAAGATCCCTTTAAAGGATGGGAAACACCTTTGTCAGGAGGAATGGAGCCGTGTTCAGTACTCCAGGGTCCTGTTCAGGTACTGGTGTGAGCTCAAGCTTCATGGGGAGCAATTGGGTTTCCCTCGTCTCTAGCTGTCTGGATTGGTCTGCAATGGAGACCTGCCTGCTTCTCCCACACTCTGTCTCTCTGTGGAAGCATTTCTAGAGTTCCACTCTGTGCCTTCTGTGGAGTTGTCTTCTCTTTGCTGGAACGACACATGTGACCAAAGGCAGCATGTGGAAGAAAAGGGTTTGTTTCCGCTTACAATCTCAAAGGGAAGTTGTACTGCGGCATGGCAGAGCAGAGGCTGGGCGTCACATCTTGCTATAGTAACCGTGAGATAGCAGCAAGAGTAAGCTGCCTTTTGACCAGGGGGGCTTGAGCTACACAACCCTAAAGCCCACCCCAAGTGACACACCTCCTCCAGTGAGGGTCCACCTCCCACAATGCCACCAGCCAGGGACTGAGTAAAGCTTAATCACAAACACATGAAGTTATGGGGGACACTTTACACTTAGACGACCCCACCTCCCCATGATCCCTTGGTCTCCATCACCACTCCACACAGGGCATTCTTCCAGTACTGTGCAGTGTGCTGACTTTACCATGTGGACGGGGCTTTGAACCTGCTTGAGTTGAAATCTTGGTCGGTCTAGGTGTTAGTTCTCCATATTAGGTCATGTGTTCTCATTTGTAAAATGAAGATATTTTTAAGGGATGGGACAGGACCAGCTAGGTTGCCTGGGCTTGAATCCCATCTCCGCCAGTTTCCATTTGGTGACCTTAGTAAGCTACTTAACCCCACTTAAACATGATAACAATAGGACTAACCTCATGTGTTTACGAAAGGATTAAGTTATCTGACCTATGACACAAGGCAATCACTCAACAAACATGAGCTGGTATTAGTTGAAAGGTTATTATAAGTACTACTTGAAAAATCCAAATAAAATGTTTGGCATGAAGTCTAGATAATTGTTTGCTATTAAGGCACAGTGATGGTTGATGTGGATTGTCAACTTGATTGGACTAAGGAATGCCTAGGATCTTAGTGAAGCAGAGGTTTGTGTGTGTTTGAAGAGAGGAGTAACTGAGGGGAGGAAACCCCACCCTGAATGTGGGCAGTAAGTAGCACCATCCGATGGGCTGAGCTCCTGGACTGAATACATGTCCCGATCTCTTCTTCCTGACCGACAATATGACACACTGAGCCATCTCTGCTCCCAGGGGCCAAAATAAACTCTTCTCCAATAAGTTATATTTGAATACAACACTGAGAAAAGTTAACCAATCCAGAAAATTGGTACTGAGAAGTGGGGTTGTTGCTGTAACTATATGACCAAGTGACTCATAGACCTTTGGAACTGTCCTGTGGAAGAGATTGCAGCTACGGGCTATAGGGTCCCCAGGATGCTGTAAGCACAGTTAAGGGGTCATTCTGGTGGAAGTGTGGGAGCCAGGATGTGGACACCGATGTGAACACCGATGTGGACAGTAAAGACTGTGTACATAAGCCCTCAGAGGGAATCTACTGGAATGGAATTACAGGGCATTTGTGTTGTATTTTGGGAAAAAAGTCCACGTTCTCCTGGTGCCTACAATTGCTGCCCATTGTTCCTTATGAAAGTATTTATATCATGAACCTCACTATTTTATATCTGTTATTGTAACAATTACTTTTCCATTGTAGGGACAAAATGTCCAACCACAAGCAGATAATGGAAGGCAAGGGATTATTTCTGGTTTACCATTTCAAGGGGGAAGGTTCATCATGGCGGGGGGGGGGGTATCGGGGCATGGCAGGAGCAGCCAACCAGGTGTCACGTCTCTACGGCAGCAGGGAGAAAGTAAGAGAGAGTGAGCTGAGCACAGGGAGTGGGGCTGTGACATTACAGCGCCTGACCACAGTGATGCACCTCCTCCAGCAAGGGTCTGTCACCCAAAATATCCCCCAGCTGGGGAATCAAAGAACAAATCATGAGGTCATGAAAGGGACATTTTACACTGCAACCATCAGAGCTTTCATTGGTCAAGTCTGGGCCATATCACCTCATGAAAAAACCTTTGCCAAAAAGCACAACAGCCACAGTGAAATAAAATGGATATCAGCCATTTGTGTTGAAGTCCTTCCGAAACCTATGTCCTCAGCAGGACACTGAACATTCTAAACCAGCTCCAACTCCATTGTTGATATGTTATGATTTTACATCCTTAAAAATCCATACTTTACCTCCCACATAGTGCTCGCTGCTCTTGCTGTTTCTCCAAGTAACACCTTCCTTGTGTGTGTGTGTGTGTGTGTGTGTGTGTGTGTGTTGTGTGCATGTGTGCACGCACACTTGTGTGTGACACACGTGCATGTGTATGTGAGGAGGCCAGGTGTTGATGTCAGGTCTCTTCCTCAATCACACTCCAGCACAGTTTTTTGAGACAGGGTCTCTCACTGAACATGGGGCTCATCGATTCAGCTAAACCAGTTGGCCAGCAGGCCCTGGGCATCACTGCCTCCCCAGCACTGGGGTTCCAGGTGTGTGCTAGTATATACCCGGCTTATGTGGGTGCTGGAGATCAGAACTCAGGTCCTTATGACTGTGTGGCAAGTGTTTCATGGACTGAGTCATCTCCCTAGCACCTCATGCATTATCTTTAGAATTCTTGCAGCAGTGACCTACCCTATCTCCCTCTGCTCAGGTCTGTTGGGCTGTAATCACGTGCCCATTTCTATCCGTTGTAAGAACATGTGCACTAGCGTTGCTCTAAAGGAGGAGGAGAGCTTCCTCGAGACTGTGTGGAGACACGGATTTGACTCTAGATGACAACCCCACCCTAACCAGGTTGGTTGCAGGAGAATCTCTTTAAGCAAAAGTTTCTAAAAAAGTGTTGTTTATTCTTTTTTGGAAGGTTTATTTTTTGCATTTTAAAATCAGAATCTATCACTAAAATAAGTTCCGTAGGGCTTTCGTCGAGACGGGACAATATTGTATATTTCTTGATTTGAAATTGAGGAATAAAAGATTACCCATGCCGATTATATAAACAGTGCATTTTAGACAATCTTTTTTCCAACAAGATTCTCAGCTACTCCTTTTGTGGCGATGATGAAATACCTGATAAAGGCAACTTGGATAAAGAAGGATTTGAGGAGACACAGTCCATCACGGAGAGGAAGGCATGGTTGCAGAAGCATGAGGTATGACCACACTGTGTCTGCGGCTGGGAGCAGAGAGAGATGAGCGCTGGTACTTAGCTTACTTGCTTTCCTCCCATTTTTGTTCAGTCCTGGACCCCAGCTAAGCAATGGGTGGGTCTTCCCTCTTCAGGTGACACACCCAGAGGCATGCCTCTTAGGTAATTCTAAATCCAGTCAAGTGGAAAATTGAAACCATCAAAGGAAATGAAGAAATGTATTAGGTATCAGGTGCAGGAAGTGGGGTGGATGTCATGGGAATGGGGAGTCAGCTTCCACCTGGTTTTGTGAGCAGAATGAAGGGGGTCAGCAGTGAGGACCACTTCGGGGAAGCCTGAAGTGATGAACTTTTGGGTTTAGAGTTGTGGCATGTTACAGTGACTTGTGTTAGCTGACAGAAAGTCTCACAAGTATCATGTATCATTTCTGTCTTGGCCTCAAGAAACCTTGTGGACATTTGTCCCTTAAAACCTTCAGTGGCCAGGTTGAGGTGAGACTTTCGGGGAGCAGGAGACCAAGTGAGAGCCAGGGAGATGGCTCAGTCAGTAAAATACTTGCCTCACAAGCATGAGGACCTGGGTTTGATTCCAAGAACTCAGATAAAATGCAGGGTGGTGTGCACCTAGAATCCCAGCATTGGGAATGTGGGGATAGAAGGATCCCTGGGACTTGCTGGCCAGGAAATCTTGTTTAATTGATAAACCCCAGGCTAGTGAGAGATCCTGTCTCAACGGAGGTGGACAGTGAGGAATAACATTCAGTGTTATCACACACACACACACACACACACACACACACACACACACACACACACACACACACATTTGAAAAAGAGAGGCCCAAAGTATGAGAGCCAACTTCATCAGTTAACCAGGGCAAGCTTTAGAAATATGGGAGAAACTAGCAACAAAGTCCACTCACAGCTCATGTGTGACTGACCTCGGAGGGAACCTCACTGTGACCAGGAGGGCCACCAGCCAGCACACTGCAAAGTGCCCAGACACAGTAGCATGTACTAAATACGCTGTTTGTGATGAGCCATGGATAACTAATAGCCACATATCATTCGACAAGTTCAGTGGGATCTGAGAGTCAGAGGAAACGAGGTGTGCCTCTTCCCTTGCATTCAGCTGTCATTCCAAACAATTGACATTACCACTGAAACTTAATATTACGGGATAGGTTTATGACTGGGGCGGGGGATGACCAGCACTAATGGTCTGTCTATATACATCATGTTTCCAGGGCAAGTTCCAGGACCTCTCAATCTTTGGACATTAGCCTGACGAGAGTAGCCTGGCATGCTACATTGACCCTGGGCCCTTTGGTCCCTTCTGGGAGGTGTTCCGTGATGGATATACACAGGAAGTTGGAAGTCTGTGACACCTGTAGATCTAATCTTGGACCCGACACTGACCAGCTCTAGGAATTAACTTCCTTGAACCTCTTTCCCCATCAGTAAAGTGGGCACAGTAGTTTTTACCTCAGAGGGTCTTCTAGGATAGAATGAGTTGTAAGGGACCCAGCTGAAGGCGGGACTGTGGTGGGTAGGTCTTAGCATAATGGAGGTGCTTAATAAAGGTGCCCATCTTTATTAATAGCAATCAAGCACCTTGTTGACAACAAGTTAAGATGGTCTGAGGGCTGTGGGGATGGCTCAGTAGATAAAGCTCGGGCTGTGCAAGCCCGAGGACTCAGGTTCCGATCCCCAGCACCCACGCGTGAGTGTGCTAGCCTGCCTGCAATCCAGCACTCAGGAGGCTGAGACAACAGATTCCCCAGGGCAAGCTCTGAACTCAGAGTGAGACCTTCCCTCAATAAAGAAGGTGGAGGCCGGGCGTGGTGATGCACACCTTTAATCCCGGCACTCGGGAGACAGAGATAGGAGGATCGCAGTGGGTTCGAGGCCAGCCTGAGACTACAGAGTGAATTCCAGGTCAGCCTGGGCTAGAGCGAGACCTTACCTCGAAACACCAAAATAGAATAGAAAGGTGGAGGGTAACTGAAGACACCTGATGGCCTGCACATGTACATACATACTCACACATGCTCACCCCTCACATGTGCCCACACATACAACACACATGAGCACACACACACACACACACACACACACACACACACACACACACAGAAAACAAAAGGATGCCCTGTGAGTCATCCATGGATGGCAGACCAGCTGGCCCTGTGTCTTGAGTCCTGCTCGTGAGGACTCACCAGCAAACCAGGGCCAGGCTCTGTACAGAGCTTTTCTCCTTAGTGCCGATGGTGTCAATGGTGTCGTGTTTAGCAAGTTTCTTCCTGTTTTGGAGCCCAGAAACCATTGTCTTGGCGGCCAGGGCATGTGTTTCCCTCAGAGAGGAACACTCGCTCCCCACCCCGTCTGCACCCCACCCTTCAGCACAGTTCCAGTTCCTGCTGAGCCCAGAGGTGGGGGTTTATATCTCCCAAGATCTGGTTGAAGGGTAGGAAACCCCATCTGGGCTGGGTGCCAGAGGCCAGCACGGACCCTGCACTTGTGGCCACGTTCCTGTCCTTAGGCATTTCCAGGGGCCTCTGTCTTAAGCTGTGGCCAATGTCGGCTCAAAAGGTTCATATTTCCACACGACCCTATGAGCCTTTAAAGGGGAACGCACAGACTCTGGGTCATCCTCTCCTTTGGTCATTCCAAATGTTATCCCATATTCTTCTAGGATTTTTTTTTGAGGGGGAGTCTTGCTCTAGCCTAGGCTAACCTGGAATTCGCTGCATAGTCTTAGGCTGGTCTCAAACTCATGGCAATCCTCCAACCTCTGCCTCCCAAGTGCTGGGATTAAAGGCATGTGACACCATGCCTGGCTGTTCCAGGAATTTGACACATACACACATGGATATATGCACATATATAGGAGGATTTGGGGGATTTTTGTCTCTGCATGTAGTCATTAAGGGAGACAACAACATGCAAAGTGGATTCGTATTGTCTTTCCTTTTCACTTAATATACCGTAACTCCTTCCTGACTAGCAAACCCTTATTAAAAGGTCAAAATGTGGAGGTTAAAAGCCAAATTCAACCCACATGGGATATATTTGAAAGTGTTTTCATGACTTTGACCATCAAGAAAGAATGGTGTGCTTGGAGATTCTCTGCTGGTCCTGGAGGGATGTGAGGTGAGGCTGCCGTCCCAAGCTTTGCATTATATAATTACTATTAACCTACTTACTTTCTTTGCTGGGACAAAGTATTGGACCAGAAGCAACTTAGGACGAGTTTATTTTAGCCTACAGTTCCAGAGTGTTGAGTCCATCATGGCCAGGAAAATGCGGCAGGACCAGGAAGGGAGTACCACATCATCACATAAGCAGGGAGGAAGTACAGACAATACAATTGGGTCTAGGCTGAAAAAAAAATATATCAAGGCCCACCTCCAGTGACACACTTCCTCCAGGAAGGCTCTACTTTCTAAAGATTAGACCACTTTCCCAAACAGCACCATCAACTGGCGATTAAGTCCTCAAACACACGCTCTGGTGGCTGCAGGGGAGAGGGCACATTTTATTTTAATGCCACTATACCTACCATATCTATTTTATCAATGGATAAATTTTGGGCATTTTAGGCCAGAAGATTTCTTGTTGTCTGGGACTATTTGTACATTGCAGACATTTAACATCTCTGTCCATTACCAACTCAGTACCTAGAACACTTCTACAGGACAAAACCCCTGATTCCATGCACGGTCAAAGAGAAACATCTGTTATTAATCTGGGCGAATGAGGAAATCCTTGTAGACTCTCCTTAACAGATATGTTTAAGTTGACCTTGAACAGCCTCAGGGACTCTGGTAGCCACTGTCACTCCTAGAAGTATTCCTTGGTTGGATGATAAACTAAAAATGTCACTTCAAAGGGTGAGGTGCTGCTTCGGGAACGGTTTCACTTGTAGATATCTGTTTGGAAAACAACGCTAAAGGTGACAGTGTGCCGTACTCAAGTTGTCGTGGGATGAACGAATTCCACTGAGGACCATCATGGGCACAACCCACTTCTAACTGCAAAGTGGAATATCAGGGTAGTTGGTGTCTCAGGTACATTTAAAAGAAAAAAAGTAACTAGAGAGTTGGCTCAGCCATTAAAAGAACTTGCTTGCAAAGCCTGATGGCCTGGGTTTCATTCCCCAGTATCCATATAAAATCCAGATGCACAACGGCTCACACATCTGTTGGTTTGCAGTGGAAGGAGGCCCTGGTACACTTTGCCCACTCTCTCAAATAAATAAATATTTTAAAAATGAATATAGTTGGATAAAGATTGGGTTAAGGCCAGAGCTTGGCTGGATGAACACCTCAATTCAAGAAGACTGGGAATAAGGGGCTGGGGAGATGGCTTTGCAGGTGAAGCGCTCGTCACACAGATACAAGGACCTGAGAGCTCATCACCAGCACCCACGGAGAACCTGCACACAGTGGCCCATGCTGTGAAGCTGGTGCTGGGACACACACACACACACACACACACACACACACACACACACACACACACACACACACACAGAGGAAGACATGATCCCCACCGAACATGCAGAGGCCTCCTGTGTTTTAGAGAGCAGGGCCCAGATGAAAAAAGGGGACAGAACACACCAGGGTATAAAGGGTGTGAGCGTTCTCACTCAGATCCATGAGCCACCGGCCACGGATAATAATATCATTAGAGGCAGAGCGAGAGCGCAGAGCAACCAGCCTTGAACCAGAGCTCTTCCTGTGGTTCCGCCCGTCTTCCCTTGGATTCCCTCTCTGCACACACCTGGAAGTCAGTCTGGAAGGACGAGGGCTGCCACAGGCTGTGGGAGACATGATTCAACAATCACCTAACACAGTAGTGGGAGACCCTCTGGGAGGTAGCTTGGGAGGTGGATTCCACCATATTTGGCCACAGGCACCTTCTAGTTAGCCCCCGTTGAAAAAGGGGGGTTTTCGGGGATGGCTTAGTTGACAGAGGCTGGCTAGTTGTCTGCAGGCTGCAAAGTCGGAGGACTTGGCAGTTGCTCAGTCCGTGTATCTGGATGTCTGAGCAGACCCAATCCAGAGCTGAAGGCCCATGTTTGGAAGGTCAAAGAAGCTGGCGTCCGGTGTCAGTGAGGGTGGTGGTGGCCGTGGCGACAGGGATGAGCTCGCTTAGATGTGCAGGAGGAGGCCAGGTTAGCCATCTGCTGCTCCTTGGACCTCTCACACCTGGAAGGTGGCATTCACTCTAAGACGGGGTTAATCCTCCCTGGATAGACACACCGGGACACACGTCTTTTAGTTGAGTCCAGATCTGGTCAAGTTGATCATTGGGACCATCATAACCCCCTTCAGCTTCGTGAAGTCAGAACTAGGTGATCTTTTCCCTAGAAGCCAGGCCTCATCAACAATTGGATGTCTGAGACAGGAAGAGATTTCATCTCCAACCTTCTAGATTCAGGAGGGTCTGACTTCCAGCATGGAAGGTGGCTTCGGTTAACCCCACCTCTGCCTGCTGCTGTTTCCAGATGGGTGTTTTTCAGGATATAAAATTGATGATTGGAGAATTTCCATAGCCGCTCAGGAAGAAACAGCCACTAAATGGCTGAGCCAGGATTCAATTTCAGGTCAGCCTAGTACAGAATTTGACTTTAACCATCTGCTCAGAAGCTTGGGCAAAATGTCCCCTTGACCTGTCCTGAGACATACAGCCGCCTCATGGCTCTGCTAAACAGGGTGTCATGGAGGGTCACTGATGCAGAGAGGACTCTGGCCCAAAGTCAGAGGTCTAAACTTGAGCAGAAATGCCTGTCCCACCTATATTAAATTTATTGGGCAGGTTCAATGCCATTGACTAAGGCTTTCATAATTATAGGTTCTGATGGTTTTTAATGTATATGTACATACCTGTTTCTACCTGTCTGTGTACAACTTGGACACACACACACACACACACACATCAGTTCACACATAGTTGGAACTATGAGCTATTCTTGAGACTAACATTTCTAACTGGAAGAAGCCCAAGAGACCATCCTTACACATGAGGAAAATGAGGTTTGGTTAGCAATTTCCTAAGGACTAGCAGAATGACTTTGAGGTTTAGAGATCTGATCCAGAGAACCATAACATTTAAATGTCCCATTGGAAAGCTTGGTTCACTGTGATGATTAATTTTGGTTGTCAGTTTGGCAGGATTTAGAGTTGTGGAAGCAAATCTCAGGACATTCTTGTGAGGGGTGTTCTAGATTAGGTTAATTGAGATGGGACGACTCACCCAAACTGTGGGTGATGCTAATCCATGGGTTGGGGTCTAGGAGAGACTTGGCTGAGCTGCAGGGTTCATCTCTCTCTGCTTCTCACTGTGGACAGAACATGACCATCTGCTCTAAGATTCTGCCACCACACCTTCCCAACCAAGATGAACTGTGTTCTCTCAACCCACAAGCCGAAATAAACCCTTCCTCCTTAAATTGATTTTGGGAGGCATTTAGTCACAGCAACAAGAGAAGGAAATAATACAGTCAGTTCGTGATATGAACCCAGTCTAGACTTGGAGAAGAAGAACATGACGAGAACCAGATAGTCCAGATTGGAAGATTCCAGAAGGTGGACAGTGCTGTCAGAATGCTTGATCACCTAAGACAACCTGATGCTGTTTCTTCTCTCTATGCCCCCAGCGTTCTCCACAGTGTTCCATGGCTCGCTGCCTGGGGGTGATTGTGTTCCATTGATCTCAAAGGCAGCTGGACTGTGAGCATTTATTTGACATTCCCTCAAGAGGAAGTGGTCCAGTAGAGAAAGTGTCCCCAGTCCACCAGCTTGGGAGAGAAACGCCAAGTCAAGGGCTGGGAGATAGCTCCGTCAGGCAAGTGCTCGCTCTGCATGAGAACCTGAGTTCAAACCTCAGGATCCATGTTTTCTCACATCACCTAGAGATGGCTCAGTGGTTGAGAGCACATCCTGTGAAAGCCTGAGGGCCGAGAGATGGCTAGAATTGGATCCTCGAACCCACGTACACAGCTGGGCATGGCCAGGACAATCTGTCATCCCGGTCTCTTAAGGGCGCAGAGAACCCGACAGTCACAGAAGCTCTTCAAAAGCAGCTCTGGGTTCCATAAGAGACTCACCTCAAGTAAGAATGGGGGAAGAGACACGGAGCCGGGACTCTGAGTGCACCTGGCTGCTGCTGAGTGTGGGGGTGCTGCATGGGCGCATACCTGTGAATCCACCCTCCAAAAACACACACACATCACAAGCCAAAATAACAAAAAGCAAAGGCATAGTGGCTTGCCCTTGTAATCCCAGCACTGGGAATGTGGAGACAGGCAGATCAGTGGAGTTCACCAGCTCACCAGGAAGGCAGACTCCTCTAAAGAGGTGGATGACACCTGAGGGGAGATGCTCAAGGTTGTCATCTCGCTTCCCAACGTGCACACACACTCACTCCACACGCATATACACATTTGGGTGCATGTGCACACACTCACACGTGTGCACAGACCAAGGTGAAGACTTCATTCCTCGTGGCATCGAGGACCCGATGGGCTTACAGAAGTGACCCAGGCAAGGGTCTACCCTAAGTCTACCCCTGATGCTCCCAGAGGTCTCGCTGACCCCACACTCAGCTGAGCTTCCTGCAAATGCCTGGTTGAAATCCACATGAAATGAGAGAGTACTGACATGGAACCCAAGTCCACAGCTGACAAAACAACCCACAGCACACGGCCCTGTGCCCAGATGGGGACCAGGGGGTCAACTGTGTCATCTGTCTTTATGGAAAAGAGCATGTTATTATGTTAATTACAGTGTCCTGGCTTTACTGGGGACCAAAAATAGATATATGTGGCTTCTAGAGACAGGCATTCACATTCCTTTGGCTTTTTTTGCTATGTGATTTTTTTTCAGAACTCTGCTTTGATTTAAAAAATAATAAATGGCTACCAGAGGCTGTGCCGTCTCAGGCATTCGGGAAGGGTGGCTTACGCCAGGGTCACCACAAATATCACCATGTGGGGGATGTGTCTCACCATCAGCAGCAGAGACACCCTCTCTGTGGACCTCTATCCAGCGTCTCCATTTCCTGGCTCTTCATGTACTAATGAGGAATCGCACACCACAGCCCAGCCTGCGAGGACCCAAGAGACTTTCTCCCTGGAGGTAGTAACGAGAGAGGTGAGGGAGGAATTAGTGTGTGCTGAGTTCTCCAAGTGAGCTTCTCTGAGCCAATGTGTTTGCTGCTCACAGCAGACACTCTGGAAGGCTCTGGATAAAGAAGGTAATGGCAGTGAGCTAGAGAGATGGCTCAGTGGTTAAGGCGCTTGACTAGAAAACCTAAGGACCCAGGTTTGATTCCCCAGCACCCACGTAAAGCCAGAGGCACAAGGCGGCACAGACGCCTTTGGTGACCTGGGGTAGGGGAGTGAGCATGAACGGACAGGAGGCAGGAGAGGGCGGCTGTAAGGAGCCTGCTCACTGAAAGGCATCAGCAGTCATACCTTTAAGAACCTTGTCGGGTGCTCGCTTCAGCAGCACATAGAGAATATATAGTTACAGAGAAGATGAGCATGACCCCTTTGCAAGGGTGACACACAAACTCGGGAAGTGGTCCATATTTTGTATTAAAAAGGTAAAGAGAAATCATTTAAAAAATAAGCTTACTGGCAAGGCTGGGGGACGGCCAGTGAGCAGAGAGAGTGCTTGCCACATACCTATGAGGACCTGAGTTCAGATCCCTAGCACCCACATAAAATCTGGGTCTGGTGGCGCATGTCTGCTATCCCAGGCCTGGGAAGGTAGAGACAGAAGAAGCCCTGAGGCTGGCTGGCTTGTCTAGCTGAGTCATGAATTCTGGGTTCAGTAAGAGACCCTGTGTAAAATAAAATGGAGACATGACAATAAAGACACCCAGAGCCAGGCGTGGGGGCGCACCCCTTTAATCCCAGCACTCCGGAGGCAGAGGTAGGAGGATCGCCGTGATTTCAAGGCCACCCTGAGACTGCATAGTGTATTCCAGGTCAGCCTGGGCTAGAGAGAGACCCTACCTCGAAAAACAAAACAAAACAAAAAAGAAAGACACCCAACCTTGACCTCTTGCCTCCACACATGTACACTCATGTACATGTGCATCCTCACATTCATGTGCATCCAGATGTATACGAATACAGATACATACCACATACACATGAAATTTCTTTTTAAAGATCCAGAATACTAAAGGTAACAGGAAGTCAGAGAGAATCATACTTACCAATGGGAGACAGATATAGCAGGGAAAGGCATGATTAGATTTGGGGTGTATGAACCCACACAATAGGGTCTCTATGAAACCTATTGATTAATAAATTTATTAGAAAATTCACAGCCCATGTAAGATATGGTGATTTATCAGGAAGGAGTTAGAATATTCAGGCTGGGGAAATGACTCAGCAGTTAAGAGCACTTGCTATTACACATGAGGGCCCCTCAGGCCAGAGAATACCAAGTTCAAATCCCCAGAACCCATGTAAAAATCTGGGTTTATGGGTTGGAGAAATGGTTCAGCGGTTAAGGCGCTTGCCTACAAAGCCTGAGGACTCAGGTTCGATTCCCCAGTACCCATGTAAAGCCAGCTGCACAAAGTGGTGCATGCATCTGGAGTTTGTTTGCAGCGGCTGGAGGCCCGGGCACACCCATTCTCTTTCTCTGTCTCTCTTTCCTATGTCTCCCTCTCCTTGCAAATCAATAAATAAGTAAATAATTTTTAAAAATTTGCGCTTGGGGGTTGGAGAGATGGCTCAGTGGTTAAGTGTGCTTCTTGCACAAGCATGAGAGCCTGAGGGGGGGGTCTGAGGTGGACCAAGCTCAAATATCCAGAACTCACATCAACAGTAGGGCCATGAGCTCCTGTAACCCCATTCCATAGGGGAGCAGAGAATCCAGAATAGATACAGGCAAACAAGTTCTGGAAACAAAAAGACTCAGCTCAAAACCAAGACCAAGTATAAGAGCAATGGACCAGATACTCGCAAGTGTCTGCGGTGCCACAAGACACATACATGTACACCACATTACACACAAAACCTGGGTGTGGCCGCACACATCTGTAATTCAAGTCAGCTGGGGTGGAGATGGAGACCCAATGGGGACAGAGAGTGGCTCTGGGTTGAGGGAGTGGCTTCGTCTCAAGGAAAGGCGCAGATGGGCCATGGAGAAGGGCTCCTGGCCTCTGCACACGTGCATGTGTACACACACATGTGAGCAGCACATATCACACAGCACCCCACATATTGACTCCACACACGCACGCACTCACACACGCACGCGTGCTCACGGTGAAATGATTTAGAACACTGAGCGGAGAAGACGGACTTAGGTCTCTGTAGGTTGTCCTATCCGTCTCCATGGTTTCTGGGCACGATGTCTCCCTTTTCAGCCCCTTAAACTCTCCCTATGCTCTGCAGTGTGCAAAGCCCCGCACTGGGGTCGTCTGATCGGCACTCACGCTCCGAGCCGCCCTGGCCTGCTCTCACGTTCCTGTCGCTCCCTCTCACCACGCTGCATTTCTGGGCAGTCATGGCATTGCATCATCGTCCTTTCATCCGTGAGTAATGGCGTGCGGTGACTCTCTCACAGGCTGTTATTTGGTTTCATTGATGATGAGCACTGTTTCCATCAGGGCCAACCAGAGAAACAACACCGGTAGGATACGCTCGTAGTAAGAGATTTATTGCAAAGCCCTGGCTTATGTGTCTGAGGGGCTGGTGAGGCAAGCCCGAGGTCCAGGGGCGGAGGTCAGCAAGGGCAGCCTCATGGCCAGGCAGGAGAGGGTGCTGGAGGAAGGAGCTCTTTCTTTTCAGCACGGCCCCAACTGTCTCAGTGGCCTCAGGCCGATTCCACAAGGCCTGTTGAGACAGGCGAGGAGCAAGGCAGCCTTGTTTTCCCCTGGTAGTCAGCTAGGCACTGGCCCACAGATAAATGGATGCCACCTGCTTGTCTAGGCGTCTACCAGGAAGCCCAGGGCTGAGGAGGGCGAGGTAGGAGAATCACTGGGGCTAGTTAGCCAATGGGACCAAAAAATGAGAGCTTCTGCCTGTCAAAAGGAAACAAAGCAGAATGTACATGGGGCCTGTGCATCTACACACCATGCATCTGTATACACACACATGCATATGTCACATGCACATACATATATACACATAGATACATAGACACATACACATACATAAACACATATACACATACATACATACACCACACATACACCACATTCACATACAAACATACATATATACATGCATATGACACACACATACATATATACACATACACACACATTCATAAACAATATACACATACATATATCACACACATATACACACATATACACATACATATATCACACATATATATATTTGCCACACACATACACACATACCACACACATACATACATACATATACACACATACACGTATACACATACATACACACACATATATATACACATACACACATACACACATGTACCTAAACACATATATATAAAAAACATATACACATACATATATGCACACATACATATACACACATATATATACACCACACACATACACATATATCACACACATACACAGACATATAGATATATACACCATATACACACATATACAAACAAACATACCACACACACACAAACAAATATACACACACTCTGAAAATTAACTGGGCATGGCTGCTAATCCCATCTACAACGCTGAACTCAGTGTTTGAGTAAGTCAGGACTAGAGTCCAGTCAAGTGACACATGAAATTGACCATCACACCTACATGTGCAACTCTTACCTGGGGTATTCCCAAACATGGAGAAGACTATTTCCTGGTCACGTTACACTTGCTGTGTAGATTTTCATACATGTTCCCACTCTGTGCCCTCTTTAATTGCTGTACTATGATCACTGCCATATTGATGGTGTCCCTAACTTCCATGCCAGCAGACGGGCTAAAGACCAAGTGTGAGGTCAGGAATGTAACTCAAAGGATCATTCATTGTCCCTTGTCCACCATGTCCACTTGAGAGAACACGACATCACCATATCGATCAGGTAGACCTACTGGCTTTGTGGTAGGTAAAGCTCTCAGAGGAGCTAGCTGGGGACAACTCCAGAGGAATGCCTTAAAGAAGCAGTGTGTAAGGTGACAGTCTGGGGACACTCTGGGACACTCAGAGCAAAAACAGAAGCCACAGGGAGCGTCTGCCTGGAACATGATTGGGGGAGAGCCAACCTGAGGGTCTGTGCACAGAAGCTTCAGTCAGGGAGTGGTGGGCAGCTGTTGCTCATTCAGACCCCAAGGGTCACCCCAAATCACCCAGGTCAGCCTCACCTGGGAGCCCAAAGTTGTGTGATTCCTTAGCAGAAAACCTGCAACAGCCAGTAGAAAGCGGCTGGCCCTGGAAGATTCCTGTAACCTGAGGCCTGACACTCCCGGGGCATTAAGATGGAGGGCAAAGGAGAACTCTAAGATGGAGAAACGGGACTGAGGGTGCATGGGTCCTTGCCCAAATAGCAGTGCTGGCTCTGATTGGTTCACACATGGAAATGTTCTCAGGAGGCACTGTGTGAGACATGAATGTCTATTCACCCCACTGAGGGCATTGATGACAGAACAAAGTAGTCCCACCAGAGTCCAGTTTAACAAACCAATGAATTATTGGGGTTACTTATGGAACACAAAGGAGGGATTGCTCACAGGAGGAGCAGGAGTGACCCAGGCAGCTGAATGCCTGGAAAGCCCACCCCAGTCTGAGTGACAGGAGCTGTGTCCTGGAAAGCCCACCCCATCCTGAGTGACAGGAGCTGTGTCCTGGAAAGCCCACCCCAGCCTGAGTGACAGGAGCTGGTCCTGGAAAGACCACCTGAACCTGAGTGACAGGAGCTTGTCCTGGAAATCCCCTCCCAGCCTGAGTGACAGTCCCCACACAACTTTCCAGAAGTTTTGCTGGCTGAAGCGTGTCCCTTCCCCAGAAGGTATTTTGGTTTCTATAACCTTGGGAGCTTGAGGGACCTGAGTCTTGTAAGTTTCAGGAGCTTCCTGAACCTTGTGAGTTATTTACTTGCTGAGCTTTGTAAATTTCCTTTTACTTTCTGCTTCTCAAGGAATCTGCCTCCAGGAAGCAATGTTCCAACTTGTAGGAAATTGTTACAAACCAGGAGGCCTTCAGGAAGTCCCAGGAGTGGTGATGGGGAGACAGCGTGGAGATCGAAATGAAGGTAGGTGTGTGGGGGAGGGGAC
Source organism: Zapus hudsonius (assembly GCA_004024765.1). Classification (NCBI taxonomy): domain Eukaryota; kingdom Metazoa; phylum Chordata; class Mammalia; order Rodentia; family Dipodidae; genus Zapus; species Zapus hudsonius. The sequence goes on from PVHP010016567.1 coordinate 29,373, forward strand.
GGAGCTGAGGGTGGGGGCTGGAGCAGCGCCCTTTCTGGTTTGGAATCTCATGGCTCCTGGTTGGCAAACCCATATTATTAGTAATTATGAAGGAAGCGAAGCTTGCACGTGCTCTACGTAAACACAAGTGGGGCTAGTTATCCGTATTCCCATGAGAGCCTCCTCTCCTTCGTCTCACTGCTGTGCTGGAGCTGTTTTGAAATTTTTAATTAATTAATTAATTAATTAGTAATAAGATAATTAATGTGTGTCTATGTAGTTGCACTAGGACCAGTAGCTGCTGCAAACCAATGCCAGATGTTTGTACCATTTTCTGTGTCTAACTTACCCCGGTGGCTTGGGAATTGAACCCCAGGTTAGCAGGCTTTGCAAGCAAGCACTGCCGAGCCATCTTCCCAGTCCCCAGAGAAAACAAGGGGATGAGCGATAACCCCAAGGCAACAGCGTCTGGCTACATCTATGAATGTCTTTTCCAGAGCTAGGTAGGAAAGAAATGTCCCCTTGCCATGCTGGGAACTGAGGAAGCGCTAAAATATCACATCACGGACAAAACTAGAGCTCCCAGAATTCCTAGAAGGTGAACAATAAGTGGTTCAGGGAGGGAAGAGTAGAAGTTATAAGTCTAGCAACGAGAGAGCACACACACACATATACACACACAAACACATACACATATAAACATACAACACACACAAACACATACACACATATACACATGCACACACACATATACACGTATACACATACACTCACATGTACACATACACACATACACACATACACACATATGCACACACACATATACACATACACACACACACACACATAGAAAACACTGTGTTGGGGAGGATCTCCAAGGCATTCAGTATTTATTGATGTTTTTACTATTTATCTGTGACAGAGTCTCACCCCGTCATTCTGGCAGGACTGGCACAGGCTGGCCTTGAAACCATGACCCTTCTTCTACCTCAGCCTCCCCTGGGCTGGAATCTCAGGTGTGAGCCACCACAACCAGCCCACCGCTGTCCTCTCCAACACGGCAGCTGAGTGCAGCTTAGTGAGGTCCCATCAGGAAGCTCTTCGCATCCACCAATGATAAGCTGGTGCTTCCCATGAGTCTGCATAGTCTCTGTCTCTTTCCTATTTCTGTCTGTCTCTTTATATCTATATATTACTCCAACAGAAACATCTACATATGTTCCCCAAAATGTATTTCTAGATTTTTTTCATAGCAACTTTAGTCATAGCGCCAGGAACTGGAACGTTCCCAAGTGCCCAGCACCAGTAGGATGGATGCATCTTAATATAGTTCTATGTGATGAAATCATCGTAAAGACAGGGCTGGAGAGATGGCACAGCGGTTAAGGTGCTTGCCTGCAAAGCCTAACAACCTGGGGTTCCATTCCCTAGTAACCAAGTAAAGCCAGATGCACAAAGTGGTACATGCATCTGGAGTTTGTTTGTAGTGCCTGGAGGCCCTGGTACACTCATACTCGTTCTCCCTCCCCCTCTCTCTGTTCACAAATAAATGCTTTAAAAACTTGAGCCACGGGCTGGAGAGATGACTAAGCGGTTGAGGCACTTGCCTCCAGTGCCTAAGGCCCCTGGTTCAATTCCCCAGGACCCACATAAACCAGGGTGGTGGCCTTGGTTTTCTCTCTCTCTCTCTCTCTCTCTCTCTCTCTCTCTCTCTCTCTCTCTCTCTGTATCTCTCTGCTTGAAAATGAATAAATAAAATATTAAAAAATAAAGACCTGAGCTGCTCTTCCTTCCTCCCTCGGCTGCTGGTGCTTGTTCCTGACTTTCACTCGCCTCCTGCTCTCCCACCCTTCCTGGACATCGGAACCCAGTTTCCTCGGCCTCACATCGTGGACTGTCAGCCACCGCTCCCCAGGGAACCATCAAGCTTTCTGGGCTGGATTGGGACTGCTGAGACATCCAGCCACGTGGACTGAACAGCTTACTGGTTCCTTCAGTTGTGGGCCTACAGACTGCTATTGTTGGACTGTTGTAAGCTACCCCAATAAATTCCCTTTTATTATTAAAAAAAAAAAACCTGAGCCATCTTCAGGTACTTACAACAATATGGATGAATCAGTCTCACTGGATGTTGGTCACAAAACAGCACATTCTAGACAATTGAATGCCTAAGAGCAAACCAACCCAAAGACTGGCCAAACTAATTGTCTCTGGCCAAGTTGCTACCAGATCTATCCTTGGGAGGAGCTGAGGAAGCAAGCATGAGGTGGGGGGGGGAGTTCTGGGGTGCCAGTCATGTTATTTTTTAAAATCTGGGTCTTGGTCTTATCAAAATGAATGGGTAGCTTGTGAAAACTCCCCGAGTACCTGTGATGCATGTGATTTTCTGTGTAGGTTACATGTGATAAACCAGTTTAAAAGCAAAAAAGAAGCCAGGCGTGGTGGCACACGCCTTTAATCCCAGCACTCGGAAGGCAGAGGTAGGGGGATTGCCGTGAGTTCAAGGCCACCCTGAGACTACATAGTGAATTCCAGGTCAGCCTGGGTGGGCTAGAGCTAAACCCTACCTCGAAAAACCAAAAAAAAAAAAAGAAGGCAGATGGCATTTCCTCCCTTAGGACAATCCAGTATGTCCACTGAGGAGGGCCCCCAGTGGGTTGGGGACATTGAGGAGAGAAATGGGGGCACCATCACAAGATTTACTCATACGATGTATCTAATTATTGACAATAAAGATATTAAAATAAAATAATATTTAAAGAATATTGTTGGTGCTGGGAAGATGGCTCAGAGTGTAAAGTGCTTGTTGGTCAGGCATGAGTTTTGATCCCCAACACATGTGTAAAAAGTGGATGTGGCATCGCACACCTGTAATCCCAGCACTGGGGAGGTGGAGACAAGAGGATCCCTGGGGATTGCTGTCTAGCAAGTTTAAATCCAACAGCTCCAGATTCAGTGAAACACCTTGTCTCAAAGAATAAAGTGGACAGCAACTGAAGAAGACACCCAACATCAACCTCTGGGCCTCCACATGTATGCACACACACATGAAAGTATGTGTCCACACACACACACACAAGCAAACGATGCATACACACATGTGCAAAACAAGCATATTGGTCTGAAGGCATGTCAGATCGCTAGCTTGCCTGAATCCCTGTGTGCGTCCATCTGGCCATCACTATGCCCTCATTGACATGGCCGTCACCCATGTGTGGTGGCCAAAAAGCATCAGGCACCTGTCCCGAGACACCCACCATGCCACCCTCATGGAGGCACGCGAGCTGTGCCTTATCCTTGACATTTTTCTCTCTATGGACATTCAATACCTTTACAGGAGAGGAACTTATTTCTTCCTCTGCAGCTGGTAGATATATCAGCAAGCAAGAGAGAGGAGTGTTTGTTGGCTAAAGAGCTGGCCAAGTGGGTAAAGTGTTAGCTCCACACCCTGCTGGGATGAACCTCCAAATCAGGCACAGTTATGGAAAGAAAGGATTTATTGAAGCTACAGATCCAGGGGAGGTTCCATAATGGTGAAAGAGGCTGGTCCTCTTTCACAGGTCCAAGCAGAGAGAGAAACCCATCACCAGCACCACACACACAACAGCAAACAGGCAGTGTGGTGGGGGGAGAGAGATTGCTTTCCCTGTTATACAGCCTTAGGGTGGGGGCTTGTAACCGTATCCCAGATTTGTTGGCTTCCTGAGTCTCTGGAATTTCCTTCCTTCACTGACCTCCCAGGAAGGGATGCTCATATCTAGCTTCCCTGAGCTTCTTTATATCCTGTCGCCTACTGAGAGGGCTTTCTTCCTGTGAACGTCCTCAGAGACCCAGGATTACTAAAACGGTCAAGTTGACAACAAAACTTAACCATCCATCATACCTTGCTAGCATGAACATCCCAGTTTAGATATTCAGTATGTACCTACAAATGTCAGGCATGGGTGTACACACCTGTAATCCCAGCTCTGAAGAGGTAGAAACAGGAGGACCCTTTAGGGTTTTCTGGCTAGCTTGTCCAGCCTCATGCGTATGTGACTAAGCCTCATACTTAAATCCCCGGCTGGGGAAGACTGGGAGGTGGAGCCATGCTGGAGGAGATGTGTCACTGGGGACAGGCTTTGGGATGTTATAGCCCCTCCCCACCTGCCACACGAAGCTCGCTCTTTCTTCCTCCTTCATGCTGATGTAGAGAGGTGATGACCTGCTCTCTGCTCATGTTTTCCCCATCATGATGACGCTTCCCCTCGAAACTCTAAGCTGCTTTTGCTCAGATGTTTTGTCTCAGCTCTGAGGAGATAACTGCTACACCTCGTTGCAAAAATAGATTGGAAGGAAGATGAGGATTCCCCACCCCACAACTTCCACCTCTAACTTCTACATGCACAGGAAAACACATGCACCCCCATACACATGAACACACACATATACACCACGATACATACATATGCAAACAAAATAAAGAAGAATATTTGTAAAAATCCCTTTGGCCACAGTTCCACACCACTTCTTTGGTGTCCTCTCTCCCCTCGCCTCTGCTTTTTCCCTGTTTGAATTTCTTTTCCTCTGCCCATTCCTTTCCTTCACTGCCTGACAAGGCCGTCATTCTCTCAGCAGCGACATCCTACCTAAGCCATCAGTATCTCGGGGATGTCCTGGGGGGACTCTCGGGTTCCTGTGATACTCTGATTCATTCTAGATTCCATGATTTGTTCAGGAGGCAGGCTGGGCTGAATTTAAAATGTGACACTCTCTTACAAAAGAACCTGCTAAAATTATTTAGCTGCATTTAACTTCAGTTTTCCCATCTCAAAAAAAGGAGGGGGGGATTATGACATCTATCTAACCAAATTACCAGAGGATTGATTGAGATGAAATTGATGAATTGTCTAGTCATAACGAATGATTAATACACATCCGTTTCCCATCATCCATTAATTTTTGTGGAGAGGTCTCTTAATACTGGTCGGGAGAGAGATGAATAACAAACTCTTCTTTTAAAATATTATATTATCTGAAATTTTTGGTGTTATTTTGGTTTTACACCACTGATTATTAGCACCTAATATCATTTGCCAGGCAAAGTGATTCTTTGTGGTCAGAAGGGATCAATCTCTGATGGAAACTGGGTTCATGAAAGAAAGTCTCACAGATACTGGAGGCAAGATTCCAGTGTGGCCTGATGATAGAAACTGGACTCAGTACTGGTTACCAAACCAAATGGGAGATGAAGAGGGGTGTTCCGGGGGGTCGTGTCTCCTGGCTTCTTACACTATTCAAACATCTGTGTTCATTCTGGATTTAATGAAAAGTCCGTGTGTTGAGGAGTTAGAAGGAAAAGGTGGTTCTGACTATTCTTCTGAGATTTTCTCTTTTCTCTTTAATCCCATGTGGGATCTTTAAAATTTTTTAAAAAATATTTTATTTATTCATTTTTCAATGAGAGAGGGGGGAAGGAGGGAGGGAGGAAGGGAGAGAGAGAGAGACCAGGGCCACCACCTTGTGGGTCTGGCTTATGTGGGTACTGGGGAATTGAACCTGGGGCCTTAGGCACTAGAGGCAAGTGTCTTAACCGCTGAGCCATCTCTCCAGCCCTTTTAAAAATTATTATTGTTGCTTATTTTTATTTTGCTCTTGCAACTGCTCTTGCTGTGTATCCCAGGCTGCACTGGTACTTTCGACCTTTGTGCTGGCTTCTTTTATGCTCAAGAAGACTTTTTAAAAGTTTATTTATTTACAAGGAGAGAGAGAGAGAGAGAGAGAGAGAGAGAGAGAGAGAGAGAGAGAGAGAGAGAGAGAGAGAGAGAACCCCCCCAGGGCCTCTTGCTGCTGCAAATGAACTCCATACACATGTGCCATGTTGTGTATCTGGTTTACATGGACACGAGAGAATCGAACCCAGGCCATTAGGCTTTGCAAGCAAGCACCTTTAATCAATGAGCCATCTCCCCAGCCTGAGATGTTTTTATTTGAGTCAGGGTCTCACTCTCCGTGGATGGCCTAGAATTCACTTGGCAGCTCAGACTGGCCTCAGATTTGTGGCAATCCTCCTGCCTCTGCTTCCTGAGTGCTGGAATCGCAGGCATGCACCACCATGGCCACCAAGAAGAGTTCATATTATGGAAAGAGAGATGGGGCTCTGAATCTTTCTTTTCCAACTATGGAAGGAATCCTGTCTCTCATGGTAACTGTTGTCACAATTCATATGTCCCAGACATTCCCTGAAGGGAGAGAGAGAGAGAGAGAGAGAGAGAGAGAGAGAGAGAGAGAGAGAGAGAGAGAGAGAGAGAGAGAGAGAGAGAGAGAGAGAGAGAGAGAGAGAGAGAGAGAGAGAGA
>PVHP010016568.1:0-10000 GCA_004024765.1 Zapus hudsonius
ATATATATATATATATATATATATATTTGCTTATTGTGTGCCCCCCACAACCATACACACACCTGAATACCAGCTTTATAGGTACTTAAGATGTGCTTTGTCTTACTGGATTCCCAATGCATATGGTAGGTACATAGTAAATACTGATTTAAGAGCCATTGCATGAATGACTCATTGAAAGAGGCTTTAACTTCTCAAAGGACTTAGGGAAGTTCTTAGCTTTTTAGCTCAGGCAGGGGAACTGAAAGTTTTTGCTGTTGCTCTCTAATCTGAATTTATTGGCATGTGTCCACCCCGATCCAAACTTGTAAGCAAACATTGAAGGAAAATAGGAGGAAGTTAGCTTATTTATTAGTAGTTTCAGTCAGGGTCTGAGGCCCAAAGGGAACCAGGAGATGCCACTCCACATGCCAAAACTCCTGGCAGGACTGGAATTCGTGTCTGACCAAGACTGGTCTACAATACCTCCTGCTGTCGACAGTCAAACACATCAAGACCCCAGCCCCAGGTGTGGGCAGACTCCATGATCCATCTTCCACATTCACTCACCAATCCGATCTTTCCCCTGCCTACCTATAAAAGTGGCAGCCTCGGGGCTGGAGAGATGGCTCAGCGGTTAAGGCACTTGCCTCCAGTGCCTAAGGCCCCGGGTTCAATTCCCCAGAACCCACATAAGCCACAACCACAAGGTGGTGGCCCTGATGTGCTCTCTCTCTCTCTCTCTCTCTCTCTCTGTATCTCTCTGTTTGAAAATGAATAAATAAAATTAATAATTAAAAAAAAAGTGGCAGCCTCGTATGCACAGCCCTCTTTCCCTGCTTCTCCACTTCCTGAGACCCTTGCTCCCTTGCTTCCAGCTTTTCATCCTGTGTGGCCTAGACTTCCCCCATGTGAGTTTTTGGTCCTCAGCCCCACTCAGCCAGGAAGGAAAATATAACCCTGTCTCTTAATCCAGGTCTCCCTGCTGGTATCTGCTTTATGGTCGCTAAACCCACCATGTGTGGATTCCCACTCTGTATCTGCCACATGGGTGCTCTTACTTTTCCCTAGCCTCCCTCCACGGGAAAGCACATGACCAATGCCAAGTGTGTTCCCCAATTTTAAGCTCTCTCGGTTTGTCCTATGACTTTCTTCCTCCAGAAAACATATAACAAACACCAATATGTATTTCCCTTAGATTTCACCGTCCACTGTTAAAAGCCCCTCTAATCCTTCCTCAAAGCTTTCCATGTGCTCCCAGCCCCCTCAGATCTTTCCTTGAAAGTCTGTTTTCCCACAGATGCCACACACCCATAGCTCCACTCTCAGTCTCTAGCTCCCCATGAAGCCCACAGCTTTACTTCAGTTTGGCTCCACTCTAACTTAGCCTCAGCCCCTTCTAGCTCTCCAAATGCTTGCAGCATTATTCCAGGTTTTTCTTCCCCCTAAAACTTCAGTCTTTCTTAAATGTTTTCTGCATAAAAACATGTTCTGGCCTTCCTTCCCAGATCTTAATCCCCTTAAACTCCACCATTTATGATTTCTCCCCTTCTAAAAAAGTAGATAGCATGATGGGAATGTGGCCAAATCACAGTATGTTCATATATTAAAGTTCCCAATGAAAATTTTAAAAAATGAGGGGCTAGAGAGATGGCTCAACGGTTGAGGCACTTGCCTCCAGTGCCTAAGGCCCTGTGGGTTCAATTCCCCAGTACCCACATATGCCAAACCCACAAGGTGATGGCCCCGGTGTTCTCTCTCTCTCTCTCTCTCTCTCTCTCTCTCTCTCTCTCTCTCTCTCTCTCTCTCTCTCTCTCCCCTTGAAAATGAATAAAATATTTTTAAAAAATGAAAAAAGAATGGGAAAGCAGTGACTAACATTTACAACTCCAGCACTGAACATCATTGTGAGTTCAAGGTCAGCCTGGACTACAGGTCAGCTGGGCTAGAGAGAGAGAGACCTTACCTCAGGAGAAAAAAAAAAGGAGGAGGAGAAGGGGGAAAGGAGACCAGGCAGAGCAGGCAGGTCGGTCCACTATGGGTCCAAACCACCTGCCCACTGTTGCCACCAGAGCCATCTGCTCCATAGACCTTCCAGAAGCATGGCCTTACCAGCATGGTGCACTACACCCAGATGCTTGAAGATGGAAAGAAATTAACTAGCCCTTTAAGTTTATCCTAGGGAAGCTGGAGGTGATCCAAGGCTGGGAAGAAGCGGTGGCCCAGATGAATGTGGATCAGAAAGCCAAACTGACTATTTCCCAGACTCTGCCTATGGAGCCACCAGTCACCAAGGCATCATCACACCACACGCCACTCTCATCTTTTTTTTGTTTTGTTTTGTTTTTGTTTTTCGAGGTAGGGTCTCGCTCTAGTCCAGGCTGACCTGGAATTCACTCTGTAGTCTCAGGGTGGCCTTGAACTCACAGCGATCCCCCTACCTCTGCCTCCCAAGTGCTGGGATTAAAGGTGTTCGCCACCACACCCGGCTTTTTCACTCATCTTTGATGTGGAGCTTCTGAAACTGGAATGACAGAAGTGACTCCTCCTTAGCTCACTGCACATGGATGGGCCATGGAGGGATCCAGTGCACATGATTCCATGAGGAGCTTCTCCTGATGTCTCACTACACTTTTGTATATTTACGAACACATTTACCAAGTTGAATGTGTCCTGTCACTCAACTTGGCTTCTGACACCCATGTCCTCTTCCCTTTCTCCTTGTATTCGCATTTACCTGAACTATATGTCATCAACCTCAAGTTACTCATTTTTTGTTTTTGTGTTTTTTTTTGTTTTTGTTTTTTTACTCATTTTGTTTTAAGGTGACGAATTCAGTTTAAGTTTTTTGAATCTAGGTTTCCAGTGAGGTATAATGTCAAGTGTTAACAGTGCACAAGCAATGGGTTAATTTTCGAATAGGAATTGGTGTTGCAGGGATGGGGAGGAACTACTATATGCTATTCTTTTTTTTTTAATATTTTATTTATTCATTTTCAAGCACAGATAGAGAGAAAGAGAGAGAGAGAACCAGGGCCACCACCTTGTGGGTCTGCCTTATGTGGGTCCTGGGGAATTGAACCTGGGGCCTTAGGCACTGGAGGCAAGTGCCTTAACCGCTGAGCCATCTCTCCAGCCCTATGCTATTCTTTTAAAAATATATTTTTGCTTATTTGAGAGAGAGAAAGAGAGTATGGACTTGCCAGGGCCTCCAGCCACTGCAAATGAACTCCAGATGCATGTGCCACTTTGTGTATATGACTTTAAGTAGGTACTGAGGAATCAAACCTGGACTTTCAGGCTTTGTAAGCAAGTGCCTTTAACCACTGAGCAATCTCTCCAGCCCTCTATTAAGACATTCTTGCTGCTGCGCTGCAAAGCCATAGCAGATTTGAGATGCTACTGAGGACTGAGTTACTCTCCACTTTGAGAGGTGGCCTGGTAAATTTGAAGCCCCACTCAGAAGTGAGGAGAGAGAGGAGGGTTTTGCCTCCACGAGTCCTCCCACCCTCCTCTGAAACTCTGCCTTTTAAAACAGGTCACTTTCCAGTGCATGCATCTGGAGTTTGTCTTCAGTGGCACAAGGCCTTGGTGTGCCCATTCTCCTCTCTCTCTCTCTTTCTCTCCTTGCAAATACATAAATAAATAAATATTTTTTTAAAAAGCCAGGTCACTTTCACTGTGATGTTGGACAGTACAGGTATCAGTCACTGGGTTAGCAGGAACCTCTGAAGCCTTCTTCTTGACCTGGCCTAATTCTTTTTTTTGTTTTGTTTTTTTTCAAGGTAGGGTCTCGCTCTAGTTGAGGCTGACCTGGAATTCACTCTGTAGTCTCAGGCTGGCCTCGAACTCATGGAGATCCTCCTACCTCTGCCTCCCGAGTGCTGGGATTAAAGGCACACGCCACCACGCCCAGCTTTTTTTTTTTTTTTTAATCCTATATTTTTTCTAATGGATTTTCAGGGCTTTTTTTTTTTTAACCTCATAACTGTCCAAGCTCCATTTTCTAAATATTAAGAACTTTAGTCAAAATTTTAAATTAAAGTTACCGTTTGTAGACTTATTATCCAACGAAAGCCCAGCCATCATGACAAGTCCTTGAGCGTTCTCTAAGAAACTGTTGCTGGTCATTGCGGCTCCAGCCTCTCCTGGGTTTTGATGCTTGGCTCTCTGCTGATGTGTTTTCTGGCTTTTCCTCCCTTGTTCCCACCTCACCCTTCTGTCCCGTGTACAATTTGATGAGAGAAATTATTGCTTTTGTCCTCCATTCCCTGCACCACATGAGTTTCAAGTTATTGTAATAAAAGTGTTTTATGCTGGCTTTTCTCATAAAAAAAAGAAGGAAGAGGAGAAGAAGGAGAAGGATCAACCCTGTGCTAGCATTGCAAGAAATCAGGTAAAAGGAAGTGGGGAAACTAGAAATGTCTTATTTTGGCTCATATATTCCAAATTCTCCATAACAGAGAGCTTTGGTAGCAATCCTCTATGTAAGTTCTTGCCATGTGGAAATGGCTAATGAATATGACCAGACAGTACTCTGATGAGTACCCCACTCACCTCCCAGGATCTGAGGCTTCTCTGTTGATGAAGATACTGTGTTCATTGTTGTTATTCACATGTAGTTAGTTAGTTGTTCTTGTTCATGTCCACGTGCCACAGTGGGCGTGTGGAGGTCAGAGGACAACTTTCGGATTGGTCCTCGTGTTGAGGCAGAGTTTCTCATTCTGGAATCTCATTCTGTTAGTGGTCTTTGTTGTGCTTGCCTGTCTCCCTCTGCTTCCACCTCATTGTCAGTGCTGGGATTATGAACTCCGCCATGGCTTCTGGCTTTTTCAGTGGGGTCCTGAGATTGAATTTGGATACTCAGGCTTGAACAGTGAGTGCTTTAACCACCGAGCCATTTCCCCAGCCCCTCGATGTTTTATAAAATATTCTAGTGAGTGTGGTCTGGCACTCTGTAATCCCACCACTTTGGAGATAGAGGCAGGAGGCTCAAGAATTGGAGGTCAATTTGGGAGGCAGAGGTAGGAGGATCTCTGTGGGTTCAAGGCCAGCCTGGAACTACAGAGTGAGTTCCACATCAGCCTGAGCTAGAGAGAATAGGCTAGCCAAATAGGTGAGCTCCAAGTTCAAGGAGAGATCCTGTCTCAAAAAATAAAGGTGAAGAGTGACTAAGGAAGATACCTGACATCGACCTCTGTGCACACATGTGTGCCCACACACATATGCACACAAATAATAAATGTACCCAGGCTGGGCTGATGAATAATGGCTGCGAGCTATGACAGTGAGCGATGTAGCTGCTGCAGCTTTCGTCCCACCACCATGCAGATTTCACTTCCACCACACAGAGTAGAGCACATGCTGTTTGTTCCAATGAGGATTCAAAACCTGGAGCTCATCCCCAGGAAGATCAGAGGCTGGGTGAGATGTTTGGAGTTCCAGTCCTTCGGGCTACAGCAAGAGGAAACAGTTACCTTTGTATATTTGGAAACCTGTGGGTGGGTTTATTTGCTAGGAAGTCTGGGTCATTTCCCCTGTGGGCGCTAGAAGTCCTGGGGAGTCAGGTGTGGGTAGGTTGGCGGGTAGGAGGGTGGGACTGAGGCCAAGGCCAGTCACGGTGGGCAAGAAACCACCACAAACTCGGTGGTGTCAGAGTGGCCTGGGGTGAATCAAGTCAATAGCTCAGTTGGTAAGGCATTTGCCACACAAACTTGTGTGACTTGAGTTAGGAGCCCCAGGACCCAAATAAAAATGCCAGATATAGTGACATGTGCCTATAATCCCAGTGCTGGGGAGACAGAGGCAGGAAATCAGGAGATTCAGGAGTTCAAGGTCATCTTCAGTCACATATCAAATTTGATAGCAAATGCATCCTAGGCTTCACTACATAGTACACATAACAAGCAGAGAACAAGTTCATGGTGGTTGGCTGGAGCCAGGGGTGAGGAAGCTGTAGACAAGGAGGGCTGGACCCAAACAACCCCGCACGCACATCCTCACACAAACACATATGAACAGCTGAAGGAACGCCAGCCCACAACCTGGTAAACATCTTCCCTTTCCAGGGCAAAGTCAAGGGTGGATGGGGCCATCACCTGATTTGTGTAGGAGAGTATTCCTTTGATTTGTGGTTATTTTAGGGTTTCCTTTTATTTATTCTTCCCTGCAGCTGCACTCTGCTCCCTGCCTTGACATATGCAACCCTTGCCTACTTGCCTGGCTTTCCCTTGAACTGGCCCCTGAGAAGACACATTGGGGAAAAAAGTCATTGTTCAACTTTGGGTTTCTTTTCTTTGTTCATGTGGGGCTTTGGGTGGGGAGTGTATGTGCTGTGTGCATGTGCATGTGTGTTCTAAACTGGCCTAGAACTCATGGCGATCCTGAGTGCTGGGATTATAGGCTTGAGCCACTATGCCCTCCATATCTGTGGGTTCCACAACTGCAGATTTAATAAATTATGAATCAAAAATACTTGAAAAGGGTTGGGGATTTAGCTCAGTGGATGAGTGCTTGCCTAGCAAGCTCAAGGCCCTGGGTTCGGTCCTCAGCACCACAAAAAAAAAAAAAGCAAAAAAAAAAAAACTTGAAAAGCTGGGCGTGGTGGCGCACACCTTTAATCCCAGCACTCCAGAGGCAGAGGTAGGAGGATCGCCATGAGTTCAAGGCCACCCTGAAACTACATAGTGAATTCCAGGTCAGCCTGGACTAGAGTGAGACCCTACCTTGAAAAACCAAAAAAAAAAAAAAAAAAAAAAAAAAAAAAAAACACCTGTACTGAACATGTACAGACTTTTTTTGCTCTTATTCTCAGAGCACAGCATAAAAGGTATTTACATACTATCACATGTACTACTTGCTGTAAGTCATCTAGAGACAATTTAGACAAGTAACCAGAGGGTGTGCATGTGTCATTTGCCAATACTATGTCATTTTCTATAAAAGATTGGTTCATCAGAAGACTTTTGTGTCCTGGGAAAAGATTCTGAAACCTATCCCCCATGGATGATGAGATGATTATAAGTGTATAGCTTTTATAGCTTAAAATTTCCTAATGAATATTCCCATCAGCATAAAGTGAGCAGTGGCCCAAAATTGGCCATTGAGACAGGGATGGTAGGAATGCCTGTGGGATAACATAAGACCTGATTTAAATATCCAAAGGCTGAGGTGAGTTTGGGAGGTGGGAGGTGGGGAAGGAGCTTACCAGAACCTGGAGGTTCTGCACTGGCCAGCCAAGAAGAAGAGAGAGCAATTTGTCTTCCCCTGGTGTATTTAAAACTCTCCCCAGAAGTCCTTGTCTCCCAGCACCTCAGGTGAGCCAGAGAGACATCTGATGGGTCTGGGCTCAGACTAGCTCAGAATGCCAGGAGACCTTCTACTCCACCTCCAGAGAGGGGTTCAGTGGAAAAAGAGGCCAGCCAGATTTTTTCTGGATCTCTGGCACAGTGGAGACTGCAAAAATAAACCCAAGGACATTCGGGGGCCCAGCCACCCTAAACTGCCTCACTACCTCTTGCCTCCCTAGTACAGGACTGAAGGTGTCCGCTACCACACCCAGCTGGACACACCCAGCTTTTTATGTGAGTGCTGGGCATCGAACTGTGCAGCAAACACTCTTGAGTCATCTCCTCAACCTCCTAACCATTTTACATAAGGAACTTGAATATCATCAGGTTTGGGTAAGATATCCTTGAACCCTGAGTTCATGTCTGCTTTTAACCAAAGAATTGAATAAAACGAGACTGAGCAGGATAATTATTAAATTGTTATATTTATTTAGGGAAGTACAAAACCAGGGAAGGAAATGGATACACGCACGTAATCTGAGAGGCCATGTGGTGTGCCTGAAAGAAATGTGCAAAGGGGTGAGAGAAGAAAGAAAAAATAAATAAATGCAAACCAGGCCAGCACTCAGGAGGCAGAGGTAGGAGGATCACCATGAGTTGAAGGCTACCCTGAGACTACAGAGTGAATTCCAGATCAGCCTGGGCTAGAGAGAGACCCTACCTCGAAAAACCAAAAAAAAAAGAAAGAAAGAAAAAAGAAAAAAATGCAAAGAGCTCCTGCCATGTGGAGGGCAGGAGGGGGAGAGAGCCCATGTGGGCAGAGGGTGGGGATTCTCCCCTTGTCCCAGCCCAGCCTGGCCAAGATGAGGGGAAACTCACCAGAACCTGGAGGCAGCGAAGAAGAGAGAGCTTGCCCTCCTCTGGAAAACATATTTATAACCTTATGGTGGTGAGCCCTACCTTCAGCCTCAGGTGAGCCAGTGAGCCAGACAGACAGCTGATTGGGCGGGCTGGGCTACAGACTGGATCAGGAAGTTCTGGGGTCTTAAGCTTGACCAACCACAATGCCAGGATTAGATTTGAAATCTAGGAATGGAGACCTCCCTCCCAGGGAGGGACTAAGGTGTGGATAAAACAGGTTTAGGGAACTCCTTTAGGCAAGAGATAATGAAGAGAAACTTTTTACTTTCAGGGGCCCAATCACCCTAACTGCCTCAGGTATCCAAGGTGGTCCTGGATAGTGGTCTTGGACCCCATTCCCATGTATACTGAAGGACAGTTGTGTCTGGAAATAGGGTCTTTAGGTTAAATGAGATTAGAAAGGTAGGGCCTTAATGTGAGTTTAAGGTCAGTCTGAGTTGCATAGCAAGAGACTGTCTCCTTAAATGAAGGAAGGAAGGAACCTTAAAAAAGAAACACCAAGCCAGGTGTGGTGGCTCATGCCTTTAATCCCAGCACTTGGGAGGCAGAGGAGGATTGCTGTGAGTTCAAGGCCAGTCTGAGACTACATAGTGAATTCCAATTCCAGGTTAGCCTGGGCTAGTGCAAGACCCTACCTACCTTAAAAAAATAAGAAAAAAAGAAACAAGTGTCCATCTACAAGTGAGGAAGAGAGGCCTTATATTTATTTAGGGAAGTACTAAACCAGGGAAGGAAATGGATATGGATAGCCATGTGGTGGGCCTGAAAGGAACATGCAAAGGGATCAAGGTGGGATAGGGTTAACTGAAATTAACCCCGATGGCACCTTGATCTTAGACTTCCAGCCTCCAGAACTGTGAGAACAGTTTCTATTGCTTAAAGCGCCCAGTATGGGCATTTGGTTACAGCAGCCCCAGCAGATTGACATTAGCTGGAAGAAGAGTTAAAAATGGGTCAAGAAGAGGCAGGACTAGCTCCATGATCTGCAGGCTCCAGAGTAAACTCACAGTCATACCTCCACCTAGGGCCAGAGATGTGACTCATCCCATTCTTCTGTCCAGTTATCAGAGTCCTGTGGTTTCAGTTCCTGGTTTTACAAGCTGCAGATTATGAGGGTGGGGTATATCCTCAATGACATTCAAACCTATTCATATCTGACTAGCTACCTAACAATTTTTCCTATTTCTGCCTTTCCCAACCCTGAACAAGCCCCAGAACTCCACTCAACTAGCTGAAGAGCCACAAACAGTTTATTAAAAAGATCCTGAACTTTAAAGCACCTTGAGGGCAGCAGCTCCATCAGATAACCAGAAAGACTGGGCCAGGGCTGGCATGGTGGTGCACTCGGGAGGCAGAGGTAGGAGGGAATCACTGTGAGTTGGAGACCAGCCTCCGACTAAAGAGTTCCAGCTCAGTCTGAGACAGTCAGCTGTCTGTAGGGACCACCCCTCCTCTTCCAGCCCCTCCCCTTGAATGGGAGGTATCTAGTTAGAGCTACAACCTAGGTGCTAAAACTGATTGGTCATATATGAACCAATCAGCTGTCCCTCTAACTCACCTGGGGAGGACTTAAAACTAGCTTCCCGAGAGGAAGCCGGCCTCTTCCCCCACATGGCAAAGGAGTAGAAAGACTGCTGACCCAGGCCTTAAGAAGGTAAGGCCTTCCCCACTCCAGCTAATGGCTGGAGTGGGGAAGGCAGGTCCAGACTTTTTCTCTCATAAATCTCTCTGTCTCATAAAGGGAGCTTTCTGTTATCTTTTCTTGGGCTGTTTATTTAACTAAATACTATAAGTTTTGTTAAAACTCTGAC
>PVHP010016568.1:15000-26141 GCA_004024765.1 Zapus hudsonius
ATCTGCCATTCTACCTGTGAGCTCTGGAAAGTTCTCTGTGTCCAGTCTCAATTGTCTCACACCCTTCCACAAACTGAGATTATCACCAAACTTTGTGAGGATGACATGAAGTGATGGGAGAGAAAGCACCTACACAGTGTCAAATACTACATAGATTTCATGATTATTATTATTTCAAAGGAAATATGAAGGGAAGGTAATGCTCTTCCAACCTATGAGGAGGGGTCAGATGCCTATGTTCCCATTCTATGGATGAAGGCAGCATTGATTCAGGGAAGTGAAACCACTTGCCTGGCATGGGAATTCACATTTCTTCCTGACCTGAGATGGGAACTTGAAAAAGAAAAGAGCGGGTCAAGCAGTGGTTACAGGGCAGACGAATGGCTAGTGCCCATGAGCTAAGGCAGGGCCTGGCAAATGGCCAGCTGTTAGCCGGAGTACTGTCTGCTTAGCCCACGCTACTCTACCCCAGCAGAGTTGGGGCCCACCAGGAAGAAGAAGGAGAAGACCTGGAAGCTGCCTGTGTTCCTGGCAGTGGGAGAGCTGTTTCCAGGCAGGTGAGAGCGCAGCCCTGACCATGGTTTATGGTTAATTCCTGGTGCTTCGGGACATCTATCTGTTATCAGCTCTCCATCGTCCCCACTAGTGAGATTCAGATACTAGTATACATACATCCTTTCTCCTTATTGCCCACCCTGGGGCCTAAACTCACTCACCTTCTGTCTCTGCCTCTAGCACATTCACTTAACAAATATTCACCTTGTGCCTACTTCTTGCTGGGATTGATTCCAGATACACTACAGGGAAGGAGATTAGAGCTGGGAGATGGCCCAGTGGTTAAGAGTGCTTGCCACTTAAACATGAGGGCCTGAGACCCCTGAGTTGGACTCTTCAGAATACACGTTTAAAAAAAAAAAAAAAGGTGTGGCCATACACATCTGTAATCCCAGGCCATGGGAGGGTGGTGGGGGATTGAAGAATCAATGGGGCCCTCTGACTAAAAATAGCAGTTCTGAAAAAAATAAAATTAAAATAAATAAATAAAAATAGCAGTTCTGGATTAAGGGAGAGAATCTGTCTCAAAGAAGTACATGGATAAAGCCTCGCATGGTGGCACACACCTTTAATCCCAGCACTCAGGAGGCAGAGGTAGGAGGATCTACGTGAATTTGAGGACAGCCTGGGACTACAGAGTGAATTCCAGGTCAGTCTGGGCTAGAGTGAGACCCTCCCTCGATACAAATGAGAGAGAGAGAGAGAGAGAGCAAGGACTCTGGAGCAAAGCTACCTCTTCAGGTCCTGGTACCACTGCTTCCAGCTGTGTGACCAAGAGCAAGTTACATAACATCTCTGAATCACAATTGCCTCAGCTATAACATGGGGCTAAGAATAGCATCTCCCTATGACGTTGGAATAAGAATTCAATGCCTCAGCATGGTATTAACAAGCACTTGGTCATGTGTTCACAATTATTAACCCAATGAAAGGGCACAGAAAATGAAACATAAAATTATTGTAGATTATAGCTGGTTTTTGAAAGAAATAAACCAGAGATGGCATGATACCTGTAATCCTAGCAATCAGAGGTTAAGGCAGGAGGATTACCTCCAGTTCCTGGCCAGTTTGGGCTATACAGTGAGTTTCAGGCCAGTCTAGGCCACAGAATGAGCCCGTGACTTGAAGAGGATGGAGAAGAAAAAGAAGAGGAGGAGGAAGAAGCAAGAAAGGAAGAGAAGGCAGGAGAGAGGAAGAGAGAAGGAAGGTAGGAAGGAAAGAGATAGAGAAAGAGATAGGAAGTACATGCTATGGGAGATATTAGTTAGTGGTGGATTCTTCTATGTGGTGTAGTCAAGGCTTCTTTAAGGTGATGCATAGAAGACAGGGGACAGAGCATTGTCTCCTGCCCCCACGCAGTCTCAGCCAGAGCAAGAAAACATATTCCAGGGCACTGGAGACATAGCTCAATGGTTAATGCAAAGCCTGATGGCAAGGTAGTCACTCTTAGCAGATAATTAGAAAACGTGATCCAAGTCACCATGTGGTTACTTGCTCAAGACCCCACCTCCTGTTTCCCTGGTAACATTAGAAAGAGAAGAGAGGAAGCCAGGCATGGTGGCGCACGCCTTTAATCCCAGCACTCAGGAGGCAGAGGTAGGAGGATTGCCGTGAGTTCAAGGCCACCCTGAGACTACAGAGTGAATTCCAGGTCAGCCTGGACTAGACCGAGACCCTACCTCAAAAAAAAAAAGAAAGAAAGAAAGAAAGAGGAGAGAGGGCTGAAGAGATGGCTCAGGGGTTAAGATGCTTACCTACAAAGCCTAACGGCTCAGGTTCAATTCCCCAATGCCCACATAATGCCAGATGCACAAAGTGGCACATGCATCTAGAGTTCATTTGCTGTGGCAAGAGTCCCTAGCATGCCCATTTGTGCTTGCTCTTGTGTTCTCTCTCTCTCTCTCTCTCTCTCTCTCTCTCTCTCTCTCTCTCTCTCTCTCTCTCTCTCTCTCTCTCTCTCTCCCCTTGCAAATAAATGTTTTAAAAACACACATCACACACATTCCAGACAGAGGGACCAGCAAGTGAGAGTCCTGAGGCAGAAAATGGCTTGGCAGGTGTCAGGAATGCCAGAAGGCACAGTAGGAGGGAGCTTGGTGAGTGAGGGGGATGGTGGCATTTCAAATGAGGAAGGCCAGCAGGGCCAGCTCACCAGGGCCTAATGAAACTTGGCTTCTATTTCCAGTGCAGCCCATAGCCACACACGGTGTATTGAGCATATCACATATACAGATAAGTGTATGAGCTGTAGGTGTTCAGGGCCATGAACTTTCACACGGTGAGCATATCTGGGAGATAAACTGGGATATGATTAGCTCCCTCCCCCCCCCCAGTTCCCTATCTTAGTCAATTTTTCTGTTGCTTTAACAAAATATGGAAACCTGGATAATGCATAAAGGAAAGAGGTGTGAGCTGGTGATAAGAGGAGTAAGCCAGCGCTGAGAAGTGGTACATGTCTGCAATTTCAACACTCAGAAGGCTGAGGGAAGAAGATTGTAAGTGTGAGGCCAGCCTGGGCTACACAGTGGGACCCTGTCTCAACAGCAGAGAGACAGAAAGAAAGACAGAGAGAAGGAAAGAAGAAAGGAAGGAAGGGTAAGGGAAGGAGGGAGGGAGGAAAAACTTAGCTCATAGTTTTATAAACTAAAAGATCAAAATTGGGTGACACCAATTGATCTAGACTATGGTGAAAGGCCCTTTGTGGGTCACATCATGGCAGGTGGTAGCATGGTATTAAAGATCATAGGTCAAGGCAGAAAGCCAGAGAGATCAGGGAGGTGCTAGTCATGTGCTTTTTTTGGTTGGTTTTGTTTTGTTTTGTTTTGTGAGGTAGGGTCTTACTCCAGCCCAGGCTGACCTAGAACTCACTTTGTAGCTCCAGGCTGGTCTTGAACTCAGCGACCCTCCTACCTCTGCTTCCCAAGTGCTGGGATTAGAGGCTCAGTCTACCCTTGTTGTTCTTCAGGCCTCAGTGTCCTCAGGGTTCAGGCTTACCAAAGCTGCAGGTGACCACGAAGGTTAAGTTAAATGGGAAATGGTACCAGAAGCCCATGGGCCAGGACACAGACATAATTAATGCTCCTCTCTTTTCCCTTTCATGTTGGGGGAAATGCAATGAAAGCAAGGGCACCCCTATCCGTGAGAGTGAAGTTGCAGTCTCCCTTTGGCCTACTGCTTTCTGGATCTGCTTTCCATAGGCCTCTACTGCAAGGGCAATCCACGCACACCACGGCCTTACCACACTGGTTCTCCCCTGGGATCGCCACCCCCTTCCCTACCCTACCAGATGCCTACCCAGCCTACTCCCTGGGCTACTGTGCCCACAACACGTAGGCCTTCCCCACACACCCAGCCCCTCCTTCGTGCCCTGTCTCCCTGCCAGACTGCGTGGGCAGGGAGGGACCTGTCCCCCTGTTCCCGGAAGATGGAATATCGCCCACACCTGGCACTGTGCCGAGAGCCCGGGTTACAGCATCATAAATATCTCCTGAATGATTCATTCATTCCTCTGGGAGGGAAAGCATGACCCTTAAGAGGTTAAAAAAGAAAGACCATGAAATCACCCAGACCTGTGTTCAAGTACTGACTTGACCTTTGGAAATGTGACCTTGTTATCCACTCTGAGCCTGTTATGTTAACAATGAAATAATAAAACCGGAGTGGAAATGATCGGATGAGGTCATTGCAAGGATGGCATTAGATGATGATGTAAGCAACCAACATGGGACTGATCTACAGTCCTGGGAGGGGGCTTCATCCATTTGGAGAAGGGGACACTTCGTGCTGCTCAGCTCTGCTTTGCCGCCTGCCGGTCTGTTTCCTGTGGATCCCGGGATGGAGACTCAGGTCCGTTTTACAGATGAAGAAACTGAGGCCTAGAAGAGGAAGAACATAACCAGAGGCACTGCAGGCTCGGGCTAACACCGGGCCTGCCGGCTGCGTCCGGGGCTCCGCCGCCTCTCAGCGGTCCCGGAGCGCACACACACCCGCCCCGCACCCCACGCGATCGATCGAGAACCCCCGGGGAGCGCTTGGGGATCTCCCGCTCAGATCCGAGCCGCGCTGCTCCGCTCCCGGGAGTGGGGAGAGTCTCCGCTCGGGGTTGTCACTTTAAATTAAAGCAGGAGCGGGCGGGCGCGAGGGAGCGCGCGGCGGGCTCCTGGGAGCGTGCCCGGACTGCGGCGCAGCTCCGTCCGTTCCCGGCCCCGCGGAGCCCCCGACCCGCGCCGCACCGCGCTGCTCCGAGGCGGCCGACCCGCGACACTGCAGGGGCGGCGTTGCGGTAGGCGGCTTAGCTTGGCGCGGGTGCGTGCGAACTGCGGAGGCCGACCGGGAAAGGGGAACTGGAGTCAGAACCCGAGCGGCCCCTCGGAGGAACCGGGGTGAGTACACGCACCCCGCCGACCCCAGAGCGCGGACACTCGCAGTCCCCCAGCCTCGCGGCCCGCACCCCGGGCCCCGCACACTCGGCGCGCCTGCACCCCGCATCGCGCACCCAGCGCCCGGCCCCGGCCGCTCCGTGCTCGCTGCGCATCGCCTCGCGCCCGCCCGCGCACACACGCGGCGCACCCCAGTATTTACCCGCCTCCCCTGCGCCCGCGCCGGCCGCACACCCCTCACTGTCACAGTCCCCACTGCCCCTGTCTTGACCTCATACTCTTGGGGCTCTCAGGTTAGTCCCTCAACTCTCCAGTCCTCACATCCCATGAGGGGATCCTAGTGCAAGAATGCTAGGTCCGAGGGGGCGCGTCGCACCCCATCTCCAGAAAGTCCCAAGGGGACCCCCAGCCTCCTCCAGGCGGTAGATTGGGGGCTGAACATGGGGGCGGGGAGCCGCGCATGAGGGCGGAGGAGTCCCGAGACTGTCTCTCTAGTGAGCCTGGTGTTGCTAAGGGACTGTGGACCCCGTCCCCAGCCGGTGAGGCCACATCCATGAAGAGCCTGAGAATCCTGCGCACTAGACTCTCAACCCCTTCCCTCGTCAGGGTGACGAGTTTAGAGAGCAACAACAGTAGTCCCTCCTGTTAGAAACCAAGAAACGGAGGCCTTGAAAGGGCAAGAGACCCACCCAAGTTAATGCAAACCGGTGCAAAGAAGGAACTGGAAGGGTTGGGACTCTACTCAAACTCCCTGTCTCCCCTTCCCCACTCTGCAATCTGAAACACTTCGCAATCAGCCCAGAAGAATGAGGTCCTCCAAACCTGGACCTCAGCCTCCTGTGAGCACTGGTGACTCTGGGCAATTTATTGAATTTATTGCCTGCACTGGGGTTTCTAACCTGTACAAGGTGCAAAGCAGCTCCCCACCCCTCCGCACCCGGGCTCCCCAGGGCTGGTGGGAGGATTCATTGAGATAACACAGGGCGAATCTTGGTACTGTGCTGGGCACGCAGTAGGTGCTTAATGTCAGCTGCCGCCCAGCGCTAGCCAGTCTGAGCTGTGGTTTCTGAGGGTGTTTGGGGGAATGAAGCCAGGATGTGGCTATCTCAGAAAGTGTTGTGGGGGAGAGACACTTGCAAAGGTTTTCAAACCTAAAGGTCTTGAAGAAGCTCACAGCTGAGAAGACTGAGGTTCCCATGTATCAACCCCCATGCCATCCTTCCAACTACCTGCTAGCATCAGGGTGGAGATAAGGGGAGCCAGTACCATGCTGGTCATACTGGGAAGACACTGACCAAGAACTTTGGGTGGATTGAGGAGTAAGAGACACCCCCCCCCCAGGTTAAGGCACAAAATTCCTAGAAAGCCATTTCTCAGACAAGCCCAGGAGGGGGCCTACAGCACAGCAGGTAGTGATTCTTCCCCTCTCAACGCCCCCTCCCCCATACTGGTCAGCAGTCAGAGTGGTGACCCAGAGCCCAGGCCCAAAGCCATCACTAACTGGCATGGAGTCCAGGGTAGCTACTGGTGCTAAAGGCTCCAGAGCCCTATCTTCCCCATCTGTGAAGTGATGACCCAGAAATCCATCTAATTACCAGGTCTATGTATATACCAGGCCCCGTGTTAAGCGCTTAACACATGTTATGTCCATATAAGTGGGGAGGTTATTGCTAGGTGGGTACCATTGATCCAGATTGTGAAGTGGGAGCTGTTTGCAATGAGCAAGCTCCACCCAGTATAGACTGTAGGGCTGAACTGAGGTGGGATGGGGAGGAAACCATGCAGTCCTAGCTCAGATAAGGGCTGGAGCAGCCCCAGCTGGCCCCTGCAGAGCTCATTCCCCTGTGTGGCTAGTCACTGGCTTCCAGTTGCTTTGTCAGCATCCTAGCCCAAACTGAAGCCACAGCCCCCTCTCCCTGGCAGACCTCCAGGCTGCCATTGAGGGTCCAAGGGTTTCAGGGGTGGTGACTAAAGTAATTAAGAAGAATACTTGCTGCAGAACCAGACCTAGACCAGTCTCAGCTCTCCCATCCAGTGCTGGGCAGCCTTGAGCTAATTCACTGTCTTTCTCTGAGCTTGCTATCCTCCTCTGCAGAGTGAGGATAGTATCAGGATTTATCAGGGAACATCTTGGGGGTGATGGTGAAGAGACACAGGAAGTCCTGGGCTGGGGACTTGGCTGCAATGGGAAGATGCCCTGGAAAAGCCCATTCACTGCTGGCTTTAGGCAAGCCACTTAGTCTCCTAGAAATTCTAACTCACCCCAAGTCAGGTTACCAGGCACATGAGTCTCTGCTTCTAGGGGACAGCAAGGTCTGGAAATGAATGGTAGAATGGATGAGGCTAATTAACTCCTAATTAACAGACCCTGCCATTGTTAGGGTGGGGAGCGCAATGCAGACGCACTTAAGGCTTTTCAAGGGAAACTGGAAAGCCCTTTCTTTCCTTGTTGTTCTTTCTTTCCTCCTTTTTTTCTTTTCCAGTACTGGGGATGGAACCCAGGACCTCACACATACTAGGCAAACATTTTACCACTGGCTTACATTCTCAACCCCCACTTTTCTGAATTCTATTTTTAGTTGAGATTTCCCAACTTAAAAATAAATTGGGGACACTCAGGAGGCAGAGGCAGCACCATGAGTTCAAGGCCACCCTGAAACTACATAGTGAATTCCAGGTCAGCCTGGATTAGAGCGAGACCCTACCTTGAAAAACCAAAAAAATAAATAAATAAATAAATTGGGGAACTGGAGATATGGCTCAGTGGTTAAAGGCTCCTACTTGCAAAGCCTGATAGCCCAAGTTTCAATTCCCCAGGGCCCATGTAAAGCCAGATGCACAGGGTGGTGTATGCATCTGGAATTTGCAGTGGCAGGAGGCCCTGGCATGCCCATCCTCCCACCCACCCCCACCCCTGCCTGCAAATAAATAATAAATTGGTGACTAGGAAGTTGGCTCCACAGTTAAAGGTGCTTGCCTGCTGGCCCAGGTTCAATTCCCCAGTACCCACATAAAGCCAGATGCATAAAGTGGCTTATGGGTCTGGAATTCATTTGTAGCCGCAAGAGGCCCTGGCATACCCACATGTGCTCACTCACTCTCTTCTCACAAATAAATTTAAAAAATTTTTTAGTACAATTCACTTCAAATTAAATAAACAAGGCTGGAAAGTTTGCTCAGTGGTTAAGGCAGTTGCCTGCAAAACCTAACAACTTGAGTTCAATTCCCCTGTATCCGCTTAAAGCCAGATGCACAAAAGGGGTGCATGTATCTGGAATTCATTTGCAGCGGTTGGAGATCTGGCACAACCCATTCTCTCTCTGTCTCTCTCTGCTTGCAGATAAATAAAAAAATATTTTAAAAGATTAAATAAACAAAACACAACACATCTGCAGACTGACAGTGTTGCCCATACATCCACTGTTCAGACTAGGGCCTAGGGAGACTTGCCTGGACTGCTTGCCACAGCAGATGATATTGTCCATGATATTTACCTTCTCATTCCACCCTTCAGGCACCCTCACAGGGCAACCATGATCCCTTTTAACAGATGGGACAACTAAGGCTCAGAGAGACTAAGAAACTTGCTTGAGGCCACTTGAGCCAGAGGCAGATCTGGGATTCAGAGCTGGTGCAGCTGACTATAAATTTGGGGTTCAAGCTGACCCCCTGCAGAAGCCTCCCCATCTGGCCTGATTTCTTCTCCTTCCACTGAGGCAAATGTACCCTGCCTCCAAACCCTTTGCAGCAGGGCACAGCCGGAAGCTTTATCTAGGTGTGTGCCTAGCAGTCATTCACACCTTTTTGGACATCACACATCCCAAGGTGAATGTGCTATTATGGGGGAAAGGAATTGGGTGTTTGGGATTCTGGGGTGTGAGCTATATCAACCTTGGGTGGGTGTCACCAACAGCCAGAGAGTCCTGATACAGCCTGAGGCTCTGGCAGCACCAGCGTACTGTACCAGCATTCTTGCTCCATCTTTCCCTTCGTGAAGCCAGCTTGGGCCAGGTGTACAGGAAAGAACCCTGCTGGTGTACCAGATTCCTGGCAAGGCCAAGGGAATGCATGTTTTCAAACATATTATGTTTAGTGTATTCAGACCCCCTTCTATCAGGATCTAAGGCTGCCTTGGGCTTGTACATCGTGAGCCGTTTGAAGCATGCAGTTCTCAGGCAACATTTTTGAAACCCTTTGCCCAGCTGCGGTAAGATACAGTGGTAAGGAGCTCAGAGGCAGACAGCCTGAGTTAAACACTTATTAGTTGTATTGCAAATTACTTGAATTCCATGACACTCTACAAACCAGACATGATCATCATGCCTACTTTGAGGTTAATGATATAATGCTCAGAACCATGTTTGGGGCCTAAGAAGTACTCCAGTGAGACTGACTATTTTCATTACTCAAGCCAGCATGGGTGAAGCCTTTCTGACTTAGCACTGCCTCCCATCACCATGACAACTCACATCTCATTATTGTGGGAGCAGCATCAGGAGAGCTGGGAAGCAAGATCCGGCGGTACACTTTCAGCTGCCTTGCATCATGAGACCATGTACTCTTGGGCTGTGGCACCTCAGTATGTGTACTACTTCTAGACTCCAAAGCCATAAGCCTCAAAAGATGCCCAGTGTCTCAACTTTACCCTCTGACTGGACCCTGATCCCAAAGAGAGCCTACAGAATGCTTGGAAGAAGTGGTGAGCCAAAGCTAGAGGGCCTGATACACTGAGTCTGAATTGTGTGGGCGTTTTTTATAAACTGATCTCAACATTTAAAAGTTGAGGAGGGCTAGAGAAATAGTTCAGCAGTTAAAGACATTTACTGGTAAAGCATGTTGGCCTGGGTTTGATTCCCCAGCACCTACATAAAGCTGGATACAAAGTGGTACATGTGTGACATGTGTGCACTCATGAACACACACACAAATAAATAAATTTTAAATAAATAAAATCAGGAAGCTGGGTGTAGTGGTTTGGTCCCGTAAAACAAAGCTACTCAGGAGGTTCAAACATGGGAATTGCTTGAACCCAGAAACTCAAGGCCAGTCAGGACAATATAGCAAGACACTATCTCAAAAATTAGTGTGCTGGGGAGATGGTTCATCAGTTAAAGGCACTGCTTGGAAAACCTGCTGACGGGCTCAGTTCCCTAGTACTCACATAAATCCAGTTGCACAAAATGGTGCATGCATCTGGAGTTTGTTTGCAGTATCAAGAGACCCTGGTGTGTGTATTCTCTCTCTCTCTCACACACACAAATAAATATAATAAAAATAATATTTTTTATGGGCTGGAGAGATGGCTCAGCGGTTAAGGCACTTGCCTCCAGTGCCTAAGGCCCCAGGTTCAATTCCCCAGGACCCACATAAGCCAGACCCACAAGGTGGTGGCCCTGGTGCTCTCTTTCTTTCTCTCTCTCTCTCTCTCTCTCTCTCTCTCTCTCTCTCTCTCTCTCTCTCTGCTTGAAAATGAATAAATAAAATATTTTTTAAAAAATAATATTTTTTTAAAGTAAATAAAAATTAGTAGGATCGGTGATGTGTGCTTGTTGTTATCCTAGCACTTGAAAATAGAGGCAGGAGAATCAGGAGATCAAGGTCATCCTTGGCTACATGTGAGTTCTGGGCCAGCCTGGAATAGAGAGTGAGACCCTAGCTCAAAACAAACAACTAGAATAAAAATTCAAGCATCTGGCTTTTCTTTAAAGAGCTGGAAGATCCAGCCATGCTTGGTTGGCATTTCTGTTAGCAAAGAAAAACAGATGCCCTGATCAGGGAAAGCCCTCTACTGTCTGACTTCCATGGGCTTGCAGGCTTGGGGTGTCAGCACCTCTGAACTGCAAGGGAATCCAGAGGTGGGGAAGGTAATCCGGCTTCTTTGCCCTTGTGTGAAATCAGTACAGCTCATCCTAGGCTCCTGTTCCAGAATGCTTTCCACCCACCCACTTAGAGCACATCTTAGAGCCAGACTTACTTAGCAACAATAATAAGGCAGTAAGCAATCATCCTGGCTCAGGTAATGGCTTGTATGAACGCCCAGGTCTTTCTAGAATAATTTAGATCTCAGTGGTTCATAAGACCTGAAAGAGGAGGTCTTGGAGCAGGGAAGAAAGCATCCTATACAGGAAAGGGCTGAGGATAGGATGCTGTGAGGATTTGGCCTTTTCTTCCCAAATCACATGAAAGCCCCAGGGGTGAGGCCAAGAA
>PVHP010016569.1:0-35670 GCA_004024765.1 Zapus hudsonius
GCTCATTCTTCAGCCGGGCTCTCATGACCCAAGTGTGTTGTTACTGAGGGGTGCCATGCCTCTGATATTCTCCCCCACCACGGCTCTCACAATCTTTCTGTCCCTCTTCCGCTCAGTTCCCTGAGTCGTGGTGGGCGAGTATTGAGGCTGCTATGGTGTTGAGAGCTTAGGGGTTTTTGTGTCGAGATTCGTTGGTTTCTGAGACACTGGCTTATCTTTTGTTGATTGAATGGCTATGGCTGTGGGTCCCTTGTACATCCAATCATTCTTTGTGGGGTTCCATATGGATCCTCCTCCGTATGACTGTGGTGGCTCATCTCATGCGAGGATCTCAGTTTCCTGCCTGCAATCGTTTGTAGGGTTATATGGGCCATAGCTCCCTCGCTGTATCCTGAAAAATACAAACACAATCTCCATCGGAGAATGAGGTCAGTATCATTTAACAAGTATACAACAATCTGGATTACCTATCTCCTATTTTCAAAAGCCTCCCCAGCAGTCACTCGCATAGTGCATCTTTTCTTGGGAGCCCAAGAGTACCATCATAAGATTTGCTATTTGCTCTATCTTTATATATTAAAGTTCCCAATTAAGAAAAATTATTTGAACTATAAGTTAATTTGTGTGATATAAAATAAGTATGAAAGAATAAATTCCATTGCTATATACTTGTAAGAGCTAATCTGACAATGAAATTAACAAAACAATTCCATTCATAATAACAGAAAATAACATACTGATTATGAACAAATTTTTTTAAAAGGTAAAATTTTATATGAAACACTGCTAAAAAATTAAAACGACTAATTAAGTGAGAATATTTCATGTGTATGGAATGCAAGACTTAACATGGCTTAGATGGTGATACACCTCTATCCAATCTACAGATTTACTTTAAAAATCTAAGCTAATATTTTCATAGAAATTGGCAGCTGATTCTAAAGTTCATATGGGATTTCAACAAATCCAGAATGCAGAAAAGAATTACAGAAAAGTAATTAGAGTTTATATTTTTTATTTCAAGACACTTCATAGGAATGAGAATCAAGGGATGCTTATGTGTATCAGTCAGCTGAGGTTACCATAAGAATGCCAGGCATCAAGTGGCTTAGCCAACAGACATTTATTTTCACTCCATTCTGGAGGCTGGAATATCAAAGTGCTATGAGTGTTTTCTTGTGGGAACTCTTCCTGACTCATAGGTAGCTGCTCTCTAGCTTTGTCCTCACACAGCCTTTCCTGTGTGTTCACGCACTCCTTGTGTTTCTTCCTCTTCTTATAATGATACAACTCCTGTTTGGTTAGGGCTCCACCCTTATGACCTCATTTGATCATAGTTACCTTCTTTAAGGCCCAGTGTCCAAATGTAGTCATACTGACATCAGCATATGATTTTTGGAGAACAGGGGATATAGTTCAGTCTCTAATAAAATTTAATTTAGCTAAGAATGAAGAATAAATCAATGTCTCTATGATAAACTTATTTTATGCAAGTTTCTATAATTATAGTAAGTAAATATAGAAAAATAAAAATAGCTTTATGAATATACAATCAATAGATAAATGTAGTGTCTATATAAATAGCAGATATAAGCTTCATAGGTAAAGAACATACCAGGGGAAAATGGATTAGTAATAACAGTACTTTACATTATATATACAGACACAAATGCTAAACATGAAAGGAATAGGGGGATGCTCAGTGGTTGAGGTACTTGCTTGCAAAGCTTAATGACCAGAGTTCAATTCCCTAGTACCTACATAAAGCTGGATTCAAAAAGTGACACATGCATCTGGAGTTCCTTTGTAGCACCTAGGCCCTGGTGAATCCATTATCTGCCTCTCTCTTTCTTGCTCTGCTTATAAATAAATAAAATGTAAAAAAGAGGTGAAAGGTATAACACATACAGATAGATAAGATAGATAGACAGATAGATAGACTCTCAAATAATCCTTTCTCAGTAATAGAACTAGTAGCAGAATGTTATTCTGTGACTATTGTACTAGTTACTTTCATTGCTGCCATGACAAAAATATCTCACAAAGACAACTTAAATGAGAGTTCATGTGGCTCATTGTTTTAGTGTCCA
The DNA here is from genome assembly GCA_004024765.1 of Zapus hudsonius. NCBI lineage: Eukaryota > Metazoa > Chordata > Mammalia > Rodentia > Dipodidae > Zapus > Zapus hudsonius. The sequence continues at coordinate 2,091 of PVHP010016569.1, forward strand.
GAGTCTATCATGGTGGGGAAACAGGGCAGAGCAGATTAGTTCATCAACGTATTAAGCCAAAAAGCATAGAAAACTATAGTGCTAGTAGTCAACTGGTTTTTCAGGTTTTCCCTATTTATTCTATCCATGTATGTCCCCAGCCCTTGAGATGGTGTTTCCACCTCAGTAAGCCTTTTCTGGAAATGTTGTTAGCTATACACCTGGTCATATGCCACACCAATCTCCTATAACATCCTAAATCCAGTCCTGTTGGCAATGAAGTTCAGTTATCATATGTCATCCCTTGTCAAATGGACATGGAAATATATAATCTAAAATCATATAATACCCTAGCTCTCTCCAAAGGCTATGTCAACTTCATTATGCTAAATGTTTTTAGTCTATCACCATGAATCCTTGTTCAAAAGTATAAATTCCAAGCGTCTTCTGAGACTCAGGGCAAACTCTTAACTGTGACAGCTATAAAATCAGAAAGAACATTACATATTTCCAAGATATAATAACATAGAATAAACATGCCATTCTAAGAGGGAGTAATTAAGGAAGAGAAAGGAGATAAGGAACCAAAGCAAGACCCTAACTCTGGAAGAAAACACCTAAGCTCTGTTTCTGGTATGAGGGATATGTGGTGTCTTAATAGGAGCTTCCATAGGCCTAAGCAGCCCATCACCTATAACCTCATTGCATCCCACATGACCTCTGCCTTGGGCTGGCTTCACTCCTTGCCTAGAGCTTTCCTCAGCAGATGGTCCACATTCCTGCCACCTTGAATACCCCAAGGTTTCCATTCTGTCTTAGGCTTCACCTCAGGGCTTCACACATCACTCTCTCAGGGGATCTTCATAGGAAATCTGACACTGATGCATATTGCCTAGCCTCCTAAGATCTTCCTTTGAAATCTGGGTAGAAGCCTCCATGATCTCATAATTCCTGAATTCTGCCTGCTTGGGAGACACCGATAATAATGAGGTCTATTGCCAGCATGAGTGGTAGCTGGGACCCCTTAGAAGTAGCTCCAGTAGCCTTGGCACACATGGTGGCTGAATCAGGTAAACACTTCCCATAGTGGTCCCATGTAAGCAGGGCACTCCAGTAACTCTCTTTTCCTAAGTGAAAGTCTTTCAAATGAGATTACAATTTTACAATATTGAAGCATATAACTGTTGGGGGCCCATTTCCTATTGTCCTAATGTAAGGTTCTTGGATTCCTACTAATTCTACTAATCTTCTTAACAACTACTCTCACCTTTGCACAACTTGCAACTCACCCCTTTTCTGGCCAGATAGCATGCTTTTCCAAATTCTTCTGCTTTGCTCTTTCTTTATGGTTCTCACTGTAAGTCTGGGTAAAAGCAGCCAGTATTAACTATAACAAAGTCCAAATATTGTGCTTTCTTGAGATTCCCTTCAGTAATTTAGTATGTCATATTTATTTATCAATTATTGTTTTTGGCATGTGTCATGTGCATATGCCTGTTCATGTGTGTGTGGATGCACATGTGTGCATGTATGTGGAGGCCAGCAGATAGCTCAGGTGTGATTTTCAGGAATGTCATCATTTTTGATTGAGACAGGGTTTGTCATTGGCCTAGAGCTCACTAATTAGGCTAAAATGGCTAGCTAGCAAGCTTTAGGGATTCCTCCTGTCTCTACTTCCTTGGTATTGTGATTACAGGTATGTCTGGCATTTTTAAAAAATACAAATACTGGGTATCAAACTCTGACTCTTATGCTTGTAAAGGCAAGTGCTTTGCCCATTGAATTTTCTTTCCAGCCCCATATCACATTTAAATGTAGTCTTCCATTACTTGAAGGATACATAGAGAGTTGAGACAATTTCTTCTCCTGAATATAACATGAATAGTCATGTTTCCCATCTAAAGAACATGATTACTTAGTCCATGCACTTGACCAGAATATCACCGTGGTGGGAGCATGTGGAGGAGGACAGTTGTTAACATGATGGCAAGCAGGAAGCAGAATAAGTGAGCTTGGAAGTGGCCAGTGATAATAGACCCCAATGGACCCACCTCCAGTTCCTACTCCCACTGCTAGGCTCTACATCCAAAACTTGCCAAAACGTTTCGAAATAGCAACACAAGATATGGACTAAACATTCAGAAAAAGCCTGCTGGGACATTCAAAATTCAAGTCATAGCAAATATAAAATAATGGAACACCACTGTGAAACAAATGGATCTGTGATGTATAGAAAAAGTCATACAAATTGGAAAAATATAATTTGAATAATGTAGAGTATGTTCTCTGTCCACAATAAATATAAGCAATAATAAACAATCCAGAAAGTTAGTAGGAAAATGTTCATCATCAGATAGAATGTAGCAATTTAAACAAGGATGTTGCTCTCACTGCCACCCCGACAACCTGTTCCAGGGAGAGATGGTAATAGACACTAAGGATACTCAAAAAACTCATCAAAGCAGAATCCAGAGGTTGTAGAGAGCTCAACACCAAAGCAGACTAATAGCATGCTTCTGAGGCTCAGGTAAAATTGTGAAAGAAGAGGTGGGAAGATTTTTAAGAGCCACAGGGTAAGGAGTATCCTGAGGCTTTCTAGTTCTGCCTCCCTCCCCAGAGACTGACTAATACATTCAGAAACCCTGGTTGGTGGTGAATACCAACAACCCCACTGAGGAAGACCCTCAATGAAATGGGGAGGAGAAGAAGGGATATCAGAGGCTAACATAAGGGGGATGGGACCAACACACAATTTGTTCATACAGTAAAGTTCACAACTAATAATAATAATAAAAGAACCTCCAGACATTTAGAAGCTAAACAATATACAACTTAACAGCAAACACTGGTGAGACCCAAGAGCCATCAAAATGATAAGAAAAAGCCAAGTGCCTAGCATTGGGGAAGTCATCCCTATCACACCTGCCAGGGCCCTGGAAACATTGGAAAGGAAGTGCAGGATGCAATATGAGTGATGCTCTCACTTCTAGCCAGAGAACCTTCTCCATGGAGATGGTGGTAGGCACTGAGGAGACTCAAAACTCATCAAAATCAAAGCAGAAAATAAGAGACTGCTGAGAGCTCAACATTAAAGGGGATTTCTTGTGTAACCTTCAAGGCTCAGGGTACATTGTGGAAGAGGGGACAGAAAGAATATAAGAGCCACAGGGTTGAGAAGATGTGCTGTGAGGCATTGTCCTCCTCACTATATGACCAATTTGTAAGTATCTTCATACACTCAAGTCCCATTTAAAAAATCTATGTAGCAAGGGAGAAACTACAAGAAAAGTTAGAAGAATATTTTGAAATGAAGGGAAATAAAAAAATTTAACAAAAATTTGGATGAAACTTAGGTACTGCTTAGATGAAAAGTTATGACATCAAATGCCTATATTAAGTAAGAGAAAATATCTCATGTCACTATGATAACATTCAAAGTCAGATTATAAAATGAAACAAAAGAAGCCAAAGAAAAATTAATGATGAAAAGAACAGGAATCAATTAATTAGAAACATTAACACAATGACAAAATATCAATGAAAACATGACCTTATTCTTTAAAGAAGATTGGTAAAAACAACCAACCACTTACAAAAAAAGAGAGAAGACAAAATGAATTAATAGTTTTAACGAACTCTGAAAAGAAAATTTTATGTTGAGGTAACTTATCTGGTGAATATTTTTTTTAAAAGGCATGACACCAACTCTATGCAATTTCTTCCAGGAATAGAAGTGAGAGACAATTTATTTTTTGAGATCAGAGATGAAATCCAGAAAAAAGATAATAATGAAAATAACACCACCAAAAATCTTGCAGGCGAACATCTCTCCTAAACATAGACAAAGTCTCAAGAAAGAAAACATTAGTAAAGTGAGTCCAAATTGTATATTTTAAATGCTGGCACAAAGAAAAGTAGAGTTCATCCAAAAAGTGGAAGGTTCATTCTGCCTGAAAAATAATGTATGTGATGAACCATATTAACAATGTGAACAAGGAAAAAAATAATATAATCATACCAACTAATCCTGAAATAGCATTTGGCAACATTCAACATACATTAAGATTTATTTATTTATTTAGACAAATCCCAAGTAGCTATGCTGGCTATGAACTCATCATGTGGCTAATTAGGGTTGACCTTAATCCTCATGTTTCCATGTCCCAAGGGCTAGTATTATAGGTGTGTGTCACTATGCTTACCATACATGATTAAAAATTTCTTAGGAGCATTCTGAAGTATATCATGATGCCCTGATATATGTGTACATGCATAATGGTTAAATCAAGTTAATTAACATGTGCTTTACTTCACATGCTTAACATTTTGCCTATGGTGAAAATATTTAAAGTCAAGTTATTAATAACAATATTAACTATGCAATACATTAATAGTAACTATTGTCAACAAGCTGGGTGAAAATTCTTCAGAACGGTTCTTGTTCTCTCAGGAAGCATCACATCCTTAGACCAGAGTCTTTATTGTTTCTACTGTCCCAATCAGCCATGGTGACATCTGTTCTACTCTCTACCTCTTTGAGTTCATCTTTGTGGGGTCCATGTGTAAGTTAGATTAGAACGTGTTTCCCTTGCTGCACTAAGTTTATTACACTGAATAATGTTTTCCAGGTTTATCTATGTGGTAGTTTGAATGTATGTCCCCCATAGACTCAGGAGTGTTTTTTTTTTTTTTAATCCTGGCTTCCTGGCTGGAAGTGGTGTCACTGGGAGACTGATCCTATGATCCAACCCTAAGGTATGTTTGGTGGTGAATCAGAATTCACAGTCCAAAGGTATGAAGAACAGTCTGAGCTCTGGCAGGGTCTCTGCTATTTCCTGTGTTTGTTTTATAGCTTTTGGTGTTTGCTGACTGATGATGGTTTCTCTCTGAATGTATGGAAACAGTGTCTTCTGTCATTGATGGAACTTTCCTCTGGATTTGTAAGCTTGAAATAAATCTCTTCCTCCCCTAAACTGTGTCTGGTTTGGATGTTCTCCCAGCAATGTGAAACTGCCTACTACAAACTCTCTGTGTTTGTAGATGAAAGATTTCCTTCTGAAGCCAGAGTAGTAGTATTCTACTTTTATTTATGTGCTCTTTTCTTTTCTCTTTCTTTCTTTCTTTTTTCTCTTTCTTTCTTTTTTCTCTTTCTTTCTTTTTTCTCTTTCTTTCTTTTTTCTCTTTCTTTCTTTTTTCTCTTTCTTTTTTCTCTTTCTTTCTTTCTTTCTTTCTTTCTTTCTTTCTTTCTTTCTTTCTTTCTTTCTTTCTTTCTTTCTTTCTTTCTTTCTTTCTTTCTTTCTTTCTTTCTTCTGTGCAGAGTTTTTTTTTACATGTAAGGCAAATGCAGTACCACTGAGCCACATCTCTAGCTCACCTACATTTTCTTTATTCATCCATCTATCATGAACTCTAAGTTGGTTCTATCTCTAGCTATTATGAGCAGAGGAGGGCATAATCTCTCCCATATACTGATTTCATTCCATTTGGATATATACTAAGAGGAGGAATTGCTAGTTCCATTTGCTTAGAATATTTCCCCCCATTTTCTTTAACAGTGAGAGGGATTTCTTGACAAAAGAATGAAACATCAAATTCAAAGAAGGACCACTTGAAGAAAGGATGGATTCTATTTTCTGATCTAGCCTGTTAGTTGATATCTCTTGACTTAGGAGTTATTCAGTTATTATTGAAAAGTGTCAGATAATCCCTATTATGTTGATCTTAGTCTTTATTTGCTTAACAAGTATTCTACCATTGGGTCTTTTTTTCCCTCCCGTAGCTTCTGGCCTATGGTTATTCTTCTCTTTGAAGCAAAACATTCTATTCAGTATTCTGCTCATGATCATATATTCCTGTTTTTATCATGGACCATTTTTAGTGCTTATATATTCCTTTCATTTGTTTTTATCATGGACCATTTTTACTTCTCCTTATATTATGAGTGATAATATTGATGGGTACAGTAGCTTGGGTGGCAGTTTTGGTCTTTCAATACTTGAAATACTTCATTCCAAGCTTGCTCTTTTGGCTTTCAGCATTTTCACTGAAAAACTGATTCTTCATCTATTGCCTTCATATGTATTCAGATTTCCCCTCTTGCAGCCTTCACTGCCCTTCATTATTCTGTGTATTTACTATTTTGATGTGAGGAATTTATTTCTTTGCCCTTCACGTTGGTTGTTATGTATGCCTCTTATACCTGGCTGGGTATCTCTTTCCCTCGGTTTGGGAAAATCTCTTCTATAATTTTATTAAAATATTTTCTATGCCATTTGCCTGAGGTTCTTCTCCTTCTTACATGACCATTGTTTAGACATTTGTTTTTTTTTAAGGGCAGCACTCATTTTCCTCATGCTCAATTTATTTGTTTTCTTGAACTTCTCATTGGTTTTGATTAATTGGTCAAATTATTCTTTGTCTTCAAGACCCGATTTTCTGTCTTCCATTCAATCCATTCTGTTGGTGAAGCTTTCCAAGCTTTTTGTTTGACTTGTATTTTTTATTTCCAGCTTTATTTCAACTGGATTTTTCTTTTAGAAATTCTATCTCTTTACTGAGTTCTATTTTCTTTATTCTGGTTAGACTTGTTTGTGTTATCTTGGAGTGTATTCGGGATTTCATTCATGTGTTTAATCTGTGTTTTCTGTGTGTCATTTGTACACATTTATGATCATTATTTTGAGCTACTTGTTTGATGTTTTTGTTTAGGTAGTTCTTATGGGGGTCCTCAGCTATTTCTTGGTTGGGTATACATTTGCTTGGTTTTACATTTATGCTTACCTAAGAGGACATAATATGTTGGTCAGATTTTTCTGGCACTCCTGAGATAAGTGATTGCTTTTCACTCTGTTTGATGTTTCTTTGTGTTCATTGGTCTTTTGTATTGTTTGAGGTGCTTGAAGTTCAGAATTGGAGGGATGAGTTATTACTTTGTGAGTTTGGTAGTAGGGATGACCTCAATTCAGTTGCAGCTGTGCTTGTATTTACACTTAGTTTGCAACCCAAATGAGAGATGTTTATGGACTCATGTGTATGTGTTGGGAGGGAAACGGGGTGGTGAAGAGTATCTGGGTTCTGAATATCAGGGCAAGCCCTAGCCCCAGGGGCTGGTCATTGGCACCCATATGGTGGAGTTAATAGGATTCTTGAGGAAATTCTGAGTGCTGGGACTTGAATGTTGAACACAACCACAATGTCACATTGTGTGTGCCTATGTAGAATTTGCCTAGGGCCTATTGTGGTCTGGATTACAGTGGTGGGTACAGTGGCTTTGGATGAGGTAGTTGAGTCCAATGGAGAGGATTCATGCAGGTTCCCAATCATTCTCTTTTGAGATTTCTATTTAGGAATTTTACCCATCATTTTTACATTTGTTTGTTTTCACTATTGCACTGTTGGAGTTCCTTATCTATTTTGGATATTAACCCTTTGTCAGATATATGGCTGGATCTCTATATGTAAATAGAACAAAACAAGAAGCTTAAAATTCAAACCTTATGTGAATATAACCAAAATAAATCAGATCTAAGTGGCAAACCTAAAATTATGAGACATCTGGAAGAAAGCATTGTATAAGATTTGGAGTTATGCATGGTATCAAAAGAACAATTCATAAAAGATTATAAATTGAATTTAATAAAACATTAGAGCTTTTACCCCTCATAAAGTACAGTTAATAGAATGAAAATATAAGCTTCATACTAGAAAAAAATTGGCAATTTATGTATCAGATAATATTTATAACTAAAAAAAGAACTCTCAGTAGAAAGAAATATGAGTAAATAATTTGAACCAATGCACATCAGTAAGGATACATGGATGACAAGCTTATGAAATTATGTTCAACATTTTTTAGTTAGTACAAATCTGAAAATTAAAACCAAAATAATTTTCTTTATTGGAATTATTAGACTATGAAATATGGAAAATACTAAGTGCTCATGAAGATGAAGTGGAGTTTCCTCACTGAACTTGGAATTCTCCTGTATTATTTAAGGGATTGTGAAAAGGGTTATCTCCTATGGGATAACTTGGTAATGTGTTTTAAAGTTAAGTAGCTATTCGATGTTTTCACCTTGGGGAATTAAAACATCCACTCACATTTAAACATCCACTAACATTTAAGGCAGTTCTAATCACAATTGCTCTAACTGATAATATCCAAAATATCTTCAATGAGCGATATATTTGATTCATACATATGAGAGAATACTATTTAATAAAAATATTGATATATGTATATACATATATATGTAGCAAAACCTGAATGGATGTCAAAAGCACCAAGCTTAGTGTTGATAATCTGAAAAGATTGCAAAATGTTTTTATTTATATGGCTTTATTAAAATGCAAAACCATATTAGTAAAAACAGGAGGCTATAATGACAAATACCAGAGAACATGGTAATGGCTATCCCATGGAGGGGTTTAATGGACTAACCAAGGAAAAGATATGACTCCAAGACAGCAGGGTACATGCAAGCTTGATTGAGGCCTTATTGAGACAGTTTCCCACAGCCTGTCAAAGCATGGCACTGTTTATAAGTTATGCTATGGCCTACTCAGAAGTGGGGGACAAGGGAAGTCATGAGGGCAATGACTTGAGGAGGACGAATATGTCCCAGTGCTGTCCTTTGCCTGTCTAATGGTGATTCACTAGGCTAGAGAGTTCTACAAGCTAGCTGAACAGCTTGAAGCCTTTACAGTTCTATAGTTTATTTTATCCATGGCTAGCATTTAACTTATCAATTTCACAATCAATTACACAATTTCATAGGGTGTGCAAAGAAGATGAGTTCTAAAATAGCTAAGAATTGGCTTATTTGTGGTACATTTAAAACAATTGGATATGTGAAAAGTTGAGTTTTCTGCTGCCAGGCTTTTTAGTTAATGAAGAAATAAACAGCATAGGGCCAATATGTAGCAGCTAGGTCTGGCTCACTTATGTAACAATTGGGCAATTAATACAGGTTGGGAGAAATTTGAGCACATACTAGAAAAAGACTATTGCTTTACAGAGACTGTGACTAGAAATAAAGAAGCTAAAAGCAGTATTGGTAAGGACTCAGAAGGAAATGGGGGCTACATTGGGAACTGAAGAAATTTTATGGAATTGATGAATTGTTATATAGCAGCAAAAAACTTGGCCAAGTTATGTTCTGCAGGAACAGGGAAAGCAGAAATTGTAAATGATAAAATCAGGTATGTAGCTGAAGAGGCATCTAAGTAAGGCACTGAAGGTGTGGTCCTGTTTCGCCTTTCCTTTTCTCTTTCCTACTGTGTAGTAAAGAGACAATTTAAGGAAGGAACTGTCAAACAAAAAAAGGAATCTGTACTTGCTGGTTTGGGTGTTTTTTGCATACCCAGACTGCAAAGCATGCTAAGGTGAGGAGATTAACTGTTAGGAAAATGCTCTTGGGTTAGAAGTCCAAGGACATAGAAGAGCAAACTGCTGAAGTAATTAGGCATGTGATGTAAGAGTAAGGATCTACACAAGGATCTTGGCAGATAGCAGAAACAGAGATGTAGCAACCCAGAAAAGATACAATGCCATGAATCCTTGGGACGTTCAGGAAACTCACAAGAGGTTTGAAATGATATCACTGTTAGCTTTAACTATGAAGAATACAGGAAGCAGGAAATGAGAGATTGAGATTGGGCTTTCAAAAGGGCATAGGCAAAAGAGAAAACACAGCTCTTAACACCGCTGAGAAAGAGGAATAATGACTTCAAAGTAGAGCCAGCATAGGTGTGTCAAAGGTCAGCAGGGGCTGTATGGCATGAGATCAAGACACACAATTTTATGCTCAGTCCTTTAAACCTAAGGGAATGTCATTTTCTATGTTTCAAACTTACTTGGAAATGGAGAGGCTTTATTCCCATCAATTTCTCCATGTTGGAATGGAACTGTCCACCTTTGTAATTGTTCTCATATTTTACATGTACAGATATGAAGGACAATTTCGACTTGGAATAGATTATAGAGTCTTTTTATTAAGTAGAAACTTTGTATGAACAAGTCATGTGTTGGTACCTCCTTTTCCCTCCTCTTTGCTCCCATTCCACTGTGGGCCCTCCTCAGTGGGACTTCTCGTATCCTCCATGGGGTTTGAGGGTTATCATGGGGGGGTAATGCCTCTAGATAGTCCCCTACCATGGCTCTTACAATCTTTCTTCCCCTCTTCCACAAATTTCCTTGAGCAATCGTGGGTGAGTTTTAAGTCTACTTTAGTGTTGAGCTCTTAGCAGCTTCTAGATTTCTTTTTTAAAAAATATTTTATGGGCTGAAGAGATGGCTTAGGGGTTAGGGCATTTGCCTGCAATGCAGAAGGACCAGAGTTCGATTCCCCAGTGCCCATATAAAAGCCAGATGCACAAGAGGGCGCATGTGTCTGGAGTTCATTTGCAGTGACTGGAGGCCATGGTGTGCCCATTCTCTCTCTCTCTTGCTCATAAATAAATAAAATATTAAAAATATTTTATTTATTCATTTTCAAGCAGAGAGATACAGAGAGACAGAGAGAAAGAGAGAGAGAGAGCACACACCAGGGCTACCACCTTCTGGGTCTGGCTTATGTGGGTCCTGGGGAATTGAACCCAGGGCCTTAGGCACTGGAGGCAAGTGAGCCATCTCACCAGCCCACAGCTTCTAGATTTCTGCTTTGGAATGTTTTGAGTATCCTCAGTGTCTTTCTTCTTCACCCTGACTCGAGTTGAGTTGTCCAGCTTGCTGTAGAAGCAGCACTCCTGCTCATCTCTCCACTGCCTCTGTGGTCTCACTTGGGTACTAGATGATGTGGTAGAGGTGGTTCATCTCTTGCCAGGGAGTCAGCTATCATTTCTGGTCTTGGTAGAATTAAGTTGTTCACAGTTCTTTCTGCCTTCTGAAAGATAAAAACAGATTCTACAGCATAGAATGAGATCAGCATGGATAAAATGGGATACACATTGTCAATTCAGCAAGATGATAATGTGTAGTCTCTCTTTAGGCCCATGGTTAGTGGGAGCTTCCTCTTTGGAGTCCATATTCTTGGTCTCCATAGGATTGTGGCTTAGTACCCAGTTCCAGCTATGGGTTCCTTGCCACTAAGCAGGTCTCTTAGCCAATCAGACAGTTCTTGATTATCTACTGAGGTTGAGTTCTATTCTATAGAGTCTTTAAGCCATATATGATAACTTGGGTCTTTTTAGCTGCTGATGTTTACTTAAGACTTTTTACTTAGTTGTAATGAGTTGAGACTTTGGGAGTTTTTAGGATGGCATAAATATATTAACATGTAGAACATATGTAAATGAGTGAGGGGCAGTAGGTGGACTGAAGTGATGTGAATAGGGCCTCCTTCAAAAAAATGCATATATTCCAATCCCCAGAAACTAGAGAATGTTGGGAAAAAAGTGTTCTGGTTGATACAATAAGCAATCTCAAGATCAGATCAAAACTGATTATGTGAATTAGCACTAACTCTAATAAGAGCTTTGTAAAAAAAAAAGACACATAGAAAAGCAACACATATGAAGAGGAGGAGAAACACACAGAGACAAAGTAAGGAAATAGAGTTGCACAGCCAAAGGCCAAGGAATATCTGGTACCTTCAGGGAGGAGGAAAGCAGCATGCACCCCCAGTTTTCAGGGAGTTCAAAACTATGAGATAACACTAGTTTTATTGCTTCCACCTAAAAGGTTTATTATAATTTTAGATGCCATTGATCTGTTATTACTGTGGATCTGGACCTCAGAAAGGGAGGATGATACTATTACAGAAAAGCATTGGTATACATTTGGTTTCATGGTGTTGATATGGGAGGCTGGGATTCATTTTTTTTTATTGTTCATAATGAGTTACATTGTTTAGTAGGCGAACCATGAGTTGTTATCCCCAATTCCCCGTTGCCCCCCTTCCCCCTCCCCAGTCAGCTGGATATCCTCCTCCGTGGGCCGTCTGTATCAGTCTTTGTAGTAGGGGACCATGCATAGCTTATTCTTCGGCCGGGTTCTCATGTCTCAAGTGTGTAGTTACTGAGGGTTGCCAGGTCTCTGCTATTCTCCCCCACCATGGCTCTCACAATCTTTCTGCCCCCTCTTCCGCTCAGTTCCCTGAGTCGTGGTGGGTGAGTATTGAGGCTGCTATGGTGTTGAGAGCTTAGGGGTTTTTGTGTCGAGATTCGTTGGTTTCTGTCCCACTGGCTTATCTTTTGTTGATTGAATGGCTATGGCTGTGGGTCCCTTGTACATCCAATCATTCTCTGTGGGGTTCCGTATGAATCCTCCCCCGTATGACTATGGTGGCTCATCTCATGCCAGGATCTCATCTTTCTGCCTGCAGTCGGTTGGTAGGGATTATATGGGCCACAGCTCCCTCACTGTATCCTGAAAAATACAAACACAATCTCCTTCGGAGAATGAGGTCAGTATCCATTAACAAATATACAACGATCTGGGTTACTTAGCTTCTATTTTTAAAAGCCTTCCTGGCAGTCACTCGCATAGTGCATCTTTTCTTGGTAGCCCAAGAGTGTGATCCGTTGCATATCGCCCTGAATCCCCGGTTCCAATCAAGGGTTCCCCCTCACTGAGTGGAATATTTGGCCAAATTTAATAGCTGTTGATTGTCTTCCCCAGGCTCAGGCTCCTCCATTGCACACGTGCTCCTTTTCTTGGTTTCCTTTTCTCTCCTAGTAGGAGGTGTGGTCAGCCTACTCGTAGCCTCAGACTGTATTTCATGCCAGTGGTCTGTTTACACCAGCTGTCGTTGTTCAGCTTCCCCTGGCAGCTTGTGTAGTGTCTTCCATCACTGCACTAACTGTCATCTAGGATCTGATTACCATTCCAGGCCTCGAAGGGTCTCTCGATGCTGAACGATGGTATTCTGTGGTTTCTTCAGCAACAGGGTTTTGCTTCAGGCCTGGGGAGAGCATTCAAGAGCCTTGACAGAATTCTGTCTTGTTTTTGTAACCTCATGGGTCACTTTGGTCAACAGCTCAGTGAGGGAAGGAGCCAGTGGCCGGGACCTGGGGCTGTCAGACTGCTCAATTGTTCACAGACTCAGACTTTCTCCCCTACTACTCATGGCCCCTCTTACCAGTTGACACCCACTACTTACTCTCTAGGTTATAGTATGCTCGTGAGAATTTTATGATTTTGAACCTAATTTGGTTTGGCCTCATGTTTGAGCCTTTTCCCTCCCCCCTTCCCTTACCCCACTCTTATACCTTCTCAGTTCTTTCTACTAGTCTGGATAAAGAAAACGGTTATCCTGGCTAAGGACTGCATATGAGGGAGAGTATGCCGCGTTCCATTCTCTGTTCTTTTGAGTGTTCGCTTAGTAAGATCTGCTAGAAGTCAGACCATTTTTCCCTAAATTTTGATGTGTCATTTTCCTTTCAGCTGAGAATAATTCCATCATGTAAATATACCACAGTTTCCTTGTCCATTCCTCCATGGATGGGCATTTGGGTTGATTTCAATTCTTGGCTATTATGAATTGAGCTGCTATGAATATAGTTGTACAAAATTTTCTGCATCGAGATGCAGCATCTTGCGGGTAGATGCCTAGTAGAGGGATAGCTGGGTCCATTGGTAGTTCTATGTCCATTCTGTCTAGGAGTCTCCACACTGCTTTCCATAATGGTTGCACAAGTTTGCAATGGGATTCATTTTTTTTAAAAATATAATTTAATTTCATATATATTATAATGTTATACTCTTTTATCCTCTAGTCCCATCAAAGCAGAAATCCAGAGGCTATACAGAGTGGGTAAGAATACCCTGAATCACTATCCTCCACTACCCCATAAGCACAGACTGAGGCCTTCATGACCCCACAGTGAATACTATAACCCCACTGAGGAGGGCCCCAGGGTAACAGGAGCAGGGGCAATGGGATACAAGAATATAATCTGTCATAATATTTGTCTTATTGGTAGATTGTGGTTTTCCACCATTTTCTCTGCCTTCTATAAACCGAAACAGATTCTCCAACAAAAAGTAAGAGCTGCTTGGTTGAAGGGGATGCACATAGTTATTTGAGAGACTTTGGTGTGCAAGCCCACTATTGCCATCAACTTCTCATTGCTGGCAAAAAGAACCTGACCAACAGCAGCCTGTGGAAGGTATGGATTTATTTTGGCTTACAGACTCAAGGGTAAGCTCCATGATGGCAGGGAAAACAAGGGCATGATCAGCAGCTGGATATCACCTCCTGGCCAACATCATCAGATGGATAACAGCATCATGCATAAGCCCATCCCCAATGACACACCTCCAACTAGGTTCCAATTTCCAAATTGTCATCATCTGGAGATCAAGCATTCAGAACACAAAAGTTAATGGAGGCACCTGAATCAAACCACCACACCCACTCTTCTTATTCATAGAGCAGTGGGGGGCTTCTCTCTGAAGTCTATGAATTTCCTGATCATGGGATTCTGACTTGGTTTCCAGTACCAGCTATATGTTATTTCCCACCAAGCAGGCCTCATGTCCAATTAGAGAACAGTTTGTTACCCACAAAAGCGTGTGCTACTACTGCACAAGTATGCACTTCTTGCCTGGCTGGTTGATTTTGTAGTCTGCAAGGTCCCCTGTTTATTCATGCTGTTGGTGACTATTGTCCTCCAGTGGCTCCTATAGGGCTTTCCAGGACTATGAGGGAGCCAGTTTCCCTTGGGTTCCAGTGTGGTATTCTGAAGTCCTGTGACTATGGCCAGTGGTGTCTTAAGCAATAGTATTTTTTTTTAAAATTCTGTCAGAACCTGGGATTGTTGATTCTAAAATGATTGAGATATAGAAAATATAGTTCTAAATCTAATGAGACTGCATAGCCACTATGAATAGCAAACTTTTAAGGTACATTTACGATTTCATGCCATATGTAATCTTGTGTCATATTGAGTGTTGGTTTCCTTCCAATTTGTGCTGAGATTACATCTACAATGGAGTGTAATTCTTATATAGAGTTCAGATATAAGGGCAAGAAAGCAACCTTTCTAAACTGGTTTACTGATCTGTGAAATGGGAAAGCACTAAAATCTCATTTTCTAAATTGTTCCCATGTGAAAAAGAACGTGATGATACTTTTAAGTTATAAAGAACTATACAAATATACTTTAAAACGTTAACTTTGTCAGATGTTTTTAAACCTGAAATATCACAATGTGTAAGCTTTCCATGAACTTTTTTTTTCTTGCTTCTATTCAATTAGACTCTCATTGAACTACTGAGTCAATTATCCTAACACTTTATCACTATTTTGTGATTACTTCCTATTCCAAGTCACCATCCAAATTCAGGCTATGCAGTATGTGTCCAGTTTTTGGCAATAGTAAAAAGAGTAAACTGCATTTAGAAAATTGTGAATATGAAGATTTTCCCCCCTGAAATTAGTAAATCCATCAAGTCATCACAATAGGGATGGCTGTTTCATACCAAATCATTCTAGATACTTTTATGATTTTTTCTTATTGGTAAAAGATTGGCCTGGGATTATTGTTTTCTTATTTTGATAAAGCAAATTATTCACTCATGTTGACTTAACTTTCAGAATCTTCATGGGCTTAAAAACAAAACACTGCCCCTTGATTGTGCTGAAAATAGCTGTTAAATACCTGAATAAATATTGCAAAAGTAATTCCTGATATATGAATTTTTCTGATGTAATATGAATTTTAGATGTTGCTGACTATGGCCTTCTTGCTAATTAACGTCAATCAAATAGAGATTTGATTTTAGCAAGAAATGTCAGAAAGAATAAGGTAGGAAAAATATGTTCCCCCTCATCTTTGTGTTGCAGCTCTTATCTCCAAAACAATGGAACGAAAGGCTATGTAAATCTCTTCATGCGAAACAATTACTTCTCATATCTGATTCATTACCATATAGCCATGTTAACTCATGGTAGATTCATTTTCCTTATTTGCTTTCTCTGAAAGTATTTTTTTCACTTTACTGTTTACTGCTTGTCCAATATTTTGTTTTTTCCCTACTATTCTTTGTTCAAACTGCAAGAATCTGAAATAAAAATATAATATAGAAGTATAGGCATCAGCTGACATTCTCTATGGCATATGGTACTTCAGATGCCATATGTGCCAGTGTTTAGTGATTCTGGCGAAGAGGCACAGAATGGTGAAATCCAACTGCCAGCATTGCTGAAAACAAATATGTAAATGCTCCAGGGCTTTTGTTATTCATAACATACCTCTAACACAGCACATACAATATGCTGTTCATTCTGCAACTAGTGTAACTCACAAACCACATTCTCCTCATTGATTTTGTAAGGTTTACTTAAGTCTCAGTGTTCTGCTGCCTCTAACCTTAAATCCCACTACTGAACTCTGTGTTTCCTGAAGCTTGTAGCAATAAAAGAGGCCCAGGGGAATACATTAACTCACTCTTTCTTTCTCAGGGTCATTTAATTATTCTTTAAATTGAAATCCAAGCTTTCTGCAGGTCTCTTCTGTAAAACAAAGAAACTGGGCATGTTCTTGATAAAGCACCATTTTGAGGCAACAAGAAATACTAATTTGAACAGTAGAGGAAAAGGTTCCTTGCTGTACAACTGTCCACTGGCTTCCCCAATACTGAAGTTCTGGGAAGTATGAGAGAAGATCTGTGGGACATAGTTACTTTGAGAAAAGAAATAATGATCATTCAAATAGCTTTCTATGCTGCTATAAGCTCGAACCTGTTTACAATGATCACAATTTTGAGATAATCACAATTTAGACACTAAAAGTTGACCTCATTTTGCTTTTCTCTCTAGTACTTTGGGTGTAGGTAAGGTTGATGAGTAATTGACCTCAACTCCTCTCTTCTGCCTGAGAGACAAGCAGGCCACATGAAGTGGAAAGGACAGGCAGTATGCTCACGAGTTCTTCTTTTCCACTTGCTGTCACACAAGCCATTTAAGCTCTGTGAGCTTGTTTCCACATGCGTGATGAGGATAATATCTTCCCAGGGGATATTATTGTGAGGATAATATGCTATAATCTTTGTGAAAGTGCACTTATCTAGCATTATTATTATTAAAAAAGGAAGCATCTGCAGACTGTCTGGAGATCTAGGGAGGCTAGTACTACTTTCCCTGCAATACACTGCTATATCCACAAACCTTGGAGGACTATTGTGAAGTGCTAATGAGATGGTCAGTGATGACACTGACTCTATTTCGGTTTAAAAGAGATTACTTAGCTCTCTCTCTCTCTCCTCCCAACTCTCTCTCTCTCTCTCTCTCTCTCTCTCTCTCTCTCTGTGCATGTTTGCATGAGTGTGCTATGCATAGTATATGGTACACGTGCCCTATGCATACATACACAGAAGCCTGAGTAAAATGTTGGATGGCTTCTTCTATGACTCTTCTGCTTTGCTTTTTTGAGATGAATTTCTCACTGAGCCCGGGGATACAGGTGTGGCTATCCATGCCTGGCTTTTTATTTGGGTTATGAGGGTTGAGTTCAGGTCCTCATACTCGCTCAACAAGTGATCTTACCCACTGAGGGGTTCCTTAACCCCTTAGCAATTTTGATGGTTTCATAATCTCTGTCTTCTCTTTTTTAAAAACATATTTTATTTATTCATTTTCAAGCAGAGAAATACAGAGAGAGAGAGAGAGAGAGAGAGAGAGAGAGAGAGAGAGAGAGAGAACACCAGGGCCACCACCTTGTGGGTCTGACATATGTGGGTCCTGGGGAATTGAACCCAGGGCCTTAGGCACCAGAGGCAAGTGCCTTAACTGCTGAGCCATCTCTCCAGCCCTCTGTCTTCTCTTTCTTTCTCTTTCACTGCCATGGCCTCAGATCAGGTATTTGTTTCTTGGGAGGATTATTGAAATATTTTCCATCTGATATCCAACCTCATAATTCTCTGTGGCAACACAGTGATCATCCGAGGGAAGCTGGAAGAGGAGTAAGAAAATGGCCTGTGGCACTAGGAAACATCTCTAGAGTTAGTTTAGTATCCAAGATATAGTCTGGACATTAAAAGATGGTCAGGAGCACAGACACTACTCAGTGAATAAGTCACTTTTCTCATTGACAAAATCAATTAAAGGAAAGAAAGGTTTATTCTGGCTTTTTATTTGAGGGTACAGTCTATCATAGATGGCAAAGCGGGACAGTGGGAGCAGCTCTAGCTGTGACAGCAAGAGCACCAAGCAGCTGGTCACATTATTATCTGTAGTCAGGACGTTGACTACCAAGATTAACCATGACAGTTAGGAAAGGGATAATAAGATCTATTCAAAAGGATGAGGTAATAGAACTTTCATTAGAGCTGTGTGATGGTTAGGTTTTGTTGTCAACTTGACTTGTCCAGTTATCTTGGATGGGCCTCTGAGGATGTTCACAGGAAGGCAGGCCTCTCAGTAGGAGGCAGGATGTAAGGAGCTCAGTGGAACTAGAAAAACATGCTTTCTGGGCAGGAGTGCAGGAAGTAAATCTGGAGACTCAAAAAGTCAATAAGTCTGGGAAAGGGTTGTAAGACACTGCCCTAAGGCAATATAAAGGGAAAAGAAATCTTTCTTCCCTGCTGCCTGTTTGCTTGTGTGTGTGTGTGTGTGTGTGTGTGTGTGTGTGTGTGTGTGCGCGCGCGTGCGCGTGTGTGTGTGAGGGGGTTTCTGGTGATGACTTTCTCTATTTGACCTGTGAAAAGGGACCAATCTCTTTCTCTATTATGGAACTTTCTCTGAATCTTTAACTAACTTCAATAAATCCTTTCATCTGATAAAGTGCACCTGGTTTGGAGGTTCATCCAACAGTATATGGCTAACTAGGACAAGCTGACATTAAAATGTCAACCTGGACTCTTATTGTCAGCTACTGGAGCTAGAGGATAATTTGATTTTCTTGTGCATGTGTATATGTGTGTTTGTATTTGCGTGAGTACATGGAATGAGTGTGTATGTGTACATGGGTGACATGCATATGGAGGCCAGAGGTCAATGCCAGTTATTTTCCTTAGCCTCCATTCATCTTATTTTTTGAGACCGAATCTTGTAGTGAACTTAGTGCTCAGCAATTTCACAACAGAAACTTGCCAGCAAGTCTTGGGGGTCTTCCTGTCTCTACTTCCCCAGTGCTGGGATTATAGATGCCTGCTGCTATGCCTGTGTCATGCCTGGGGATCTGAACTTAGGTTGCCATGCTTATGTAGTTAGCACTTCACCCACTGAGCCATATTCGCATCCTTAGTAAACCACTTCTTAACTGTAGGGGAAAATTACATGTAAGGATTGATTCTTTGGAAGATGTGAGGGCTTGGATTAAACTTTCTGTTTTTAGTCTTATTTTTTTAAAAATTTATTTGAAGAAGGCTTTCACTATGAAATCTAGGCTGACCTTGAATCTATTGGTTATCCCACTTTAGCCTCCAAAATGCTAGGATTATAAGTGTGTGTCACTGCATGGCAAGGGATTGGAATATCTACTTGGAGATATATATATATATATATATCTACTTGGATATATACATATATATATATATATGGGGTTGTTATGGGTGATGCTAAGGAAAAATTCTTATCTCTAGAATGATATAATAATATAATATAATATAATATGAAACAAATTTTCTTTCCCATTGCTGCATACAACACTGATGCATTTTGTTTTTCTTAGACAAGGTGGCTCAAGATTGCTGAGCTCTTCTGTATAAAGTTCTATCACTGAATTGAAAGAAAGAAAAATTCTTTAATAAAAATAATCTCATTTTGTTTAGGAATTATATGTCATTAGTATTCTGATATACTTGTATTCACATGTAAAATAAGGTAAAAATCTCTTTGAATTTCAATCCCCATTCTGATTTTACTACTGACCTGGATGCAGTCAGATTGTGTATTCTACTAGAGAAGCCCATCAGTCAGAAAGAAAAGCAACAGTAATGAAAAAAGCTTTCAGAATAGCTTGTCTCTGACACTTTGTTTCTATGTAATTTTCAATATAATTCAGACACACCCAAGGGAATGTCCTCACCCATCATTTATGATAATTCTTAATGCAAAATAAGTCCCAATACTTATTTATGAAGCAAGAAGACTAAATTCAAAAGATGTATAAACTACCCTTGTTAATATCTGAAAAAACAAAGTTTTGAAAAACTCAGGACAGACAAAAGTGTTTCAGAGTAAAATTAGACTCTAAGAAGAGTAGAGACCTCAGCGTAGAAACATTGATTAATTAGATGAATGAGTTGATCAATCTGTTAAAGCCTAGAGCCAGATTCTGTAAGAGGCACTAGAGATAAACCATAAACATGAGATAGTTTGAGTGCTGAAGAACTCACATGGTAAGTCTAAAAAAGGAGTGTGGTGGTTTGAGTACAAAGTATTCCCCATGGCCTCAAGTGTTTGTGATTCAGCCTTATACTCCATCTGGTTTACCATTTGGGAGAAGGAGCCTTGCTGTAGGAGGGATGTTTCTTGGGGCAGAGCTTGGGGTTGATTAGTACAACCCATTGGGTGTCCAGAACTGGTTTACTTGTTCAACTACTCCTTTGTCCTATTGCTGATGCATGAAGGTGTGGGTGGGTATTTGCTCTGCTATACTTTTCTTCACTATGATCAAACTTCTCCAAACTGAAAGCCTGAAATAACCATAAGCTGCTTCTGGTCTGGTGTTTTGTTGCAGCAATGAGAAGGTTAGAAGCCTACAAGGAGCTAGAGGAGAAAGACTGACTGAAAGAGTATGTTATCATACGAAGGGAAGTGATTCACTTCTCATGGGTTTCCAAAACAACACGTCACAACAGGTATCCGAACTTGACTTAGAAGTTGTTATTGTGGAAAGTGAGGAAAGACAGCAGAGTTAAGGGAAAGAGCATTTAGCAGATTTTTAAGACATGAACGAATCATACTGGGATGAGATAGATATAAAAATTTGGGATTTATGGAAAGTATGGATCATTATCACAGATGAATTTGGGAGATGAAAAAGAGAGATTTTGGAAAATGAGAGTTTGCAGTTATTAAATTTTATAATCAATTTGAAGAGATAAAATTACTCATGATCCAGTTCTTGTCACCAGAAAACTCATATATGTAAGCATAGACCAGCATAAAAGCAAAAGGTAGGCACATTTCCAAGTGACACAAAAATCTAGTAGACATTTATCTGTGCTTCTGGATTTGTCCCACCTCATTATCCATTCACTCCCTTCCTGCAATCTTCACCTCACCCATAGTTAGTCTACATGACTCTTAGGCATGGGCAAGCCAAGCAAGAATAAAACAGCAAATAATGTAATTACAAAGTACTGTGAATTACTCCAGGGATTACACTAGGGACATTTCTTGGACCCAAAAGTTGCAGGGTCATGTCTTTTCTCAAGCTGGAATTTCCCCACTTTTGACATAAACAAGGATCTGGGATGAATTATGTTCAATAAGGTCTCCTTTATATACAGGGAGAAAAACAAGGACTTAGGAAATGGATCCATGGGCAAGAGCGCTTGACACTAAAGCACGAGGGCCTCAGACTTCTGAGCTCTCAGACCCACATCAAGAGCTATGTGTAGCCTTGCCTGTCTGTAATCCCAGTTCACAGAAGGAACAAAGATCAGAGAATTGCTGGAAGCCTGTTTGAGGGGATTCTGACTCAAGTAAATATGTAGATGAGCAATAGACAAGGGTACCCAAGTTTCTCTTCTGATTCTGTACGCTGGTGCCCTTCTATAAACACAGACATGCATGCACCATGCCCCATACTCTACATATTATACACACATGCCAGAGAGACAGAGAGAGGCAAATTGAATAAACATTTTATTCAGAACTGGAATAAAAAAGATATTAATTTTTTTGTATTTTAGAATATATTTTCTTTTTCTACTCTTACTCTTCTGAGGTACTTAATGATGGAATGTACATTTTAATTACACATGAGTTCTTTGATGAGGAGGTTCGACCTTAGCAAATTCCCATCAATATAAGGCATTGCAATGAAAATGATTATCACTATAGTTGCATATATAAAAATAAAATATGTTATGAATATTTGAGAAATTATCTCTACATGTCAATCTATCTTTATATATTCTGTGTAATTAAAAATACGCAATATACTAACAAATACTGTAGAATAAAAAGCTAAACCCTTTTATGGAAAAATTTGCCAACTGAATAAACAATTTTGACTATGATGCAAAGCTTGCCAAGTCCTGTCAGAAAGCTCATCTCTTGTAGCTCCGTGTGATTCTCGGGTGGTGAAGAGCCACTAAAATAACCCCTTCACTCAGGCTCTTGTGACTCCTGCAGGGAGCTTTCACTGCCATTGGCACTGTGCAGAAGCAAACCATTGCACACATAGAGAGAGTGAGGACTGAGTGTGTTTGTTCTCACATACATGAAGATATGTGCATGTGATGCTTTTATCTGGCAAAGTATGAAGACTTGGGAATGGGGGTCTTTTAAGGTTTATGTGATGCTTCTTCACCCAGTAAAGTTAAAATTGTATTAGAAATATTGATTTTTTTATTCAGACTATATTCATGGATTTAAGGCCACACTCAGTAGGACAAAAATCACCTAGAACAGTATTTTTCAAATGGCAGATTATGATCCATTAGAAGGCTATGAATTTGATTTAGAGTGTTCTGGCAGTATTTAAAAAATTAACCAGAAGAGAAACTGTAAGAGTGTGTCACACAATAAACACAGGTGTTTTTTATGAAACCTTTGTTTCAGTGTGCATATATGTGTGCATGCACGCTAATTATGATCTCAATGTTAAAATGTGGATTGTAATAAAAACACTCAGGAATTCACTAAGAGTTGACCTCTTAATTTGATGTTCAGCACATACTCTCCTGCTGGAGACAGTGGATCCCTGAAGACAAGTCTGGATGTGTTCTATGCCTATTCCTTTGTAGCCCTAAAAGTACCATGCATTAGGGGAAGATCACTAAATAGTTATCTACCTAATATCCAGAGCTCAAGATGTAAGTATTTAAAAGGATGATAAAGATAATAGTTTGAATTGATATAGCACTTAATGCTTTTCAGAGTGTTTTTCCATCAGTGATCTCATTGATAATTCAGAACTTCTGTTGGGAGGAAACACAGAGAATGTTGCCATAATGAATTTTGTTACCCCCCTAATGTGTTTCACATTTCAGTGCTACACAGCAGGACATTATTTTAAGTGACCCCTAAAATCTGTATTTGGGGAATGTATTGTGGGGCACCTGGAATTTAGAGCATCTTCATAAAGAACAGAGTATAAAATGAATAGAAAATTAGGTCCAACAATGAATATTCATTTAGAGGAGAAAAGACATTTTCAGAGCTAAAAAATTAGAAAGTTGACAAATATGACAATTATCATAAAATCCAGAATATATAAGTAGTGTGATTTTAAAAACCAATGCTCAATATCTCCATATGCTTTTATGTTTCCTTTTTATGTTTCATGAATTTTGCTTGCCATTATTAAGAAAAAAATTATGTAGGATCATTTTTAATAAAGGGAATATAATGTTTCTTTGACATTGACAATTGAAATTTCTTTGTTATCATTGACAAGATAGATACATAAGCATCATGTCTAATTTTACATGGTCATACTTGCTATTTGTTGTATTGGTGAGAAATTTGTGCCTCTCAAACACACAGAATCCTACATCCTCTACGAAGTACAGTTTCACTAAAAATGAAAATCAGGAGCTCCTCCTGGGCACATCTTTGTCACATCCTGCTTTGGAACAGAGGGACAGACAGGTTGGGAAGGGCAGGCATCCTCACCCCTCTTCCAGGGCAGCATGTACCCACACCTCCCACCATTGTATTAAGGTGGGGCAGACAAGTTCAGGATGGGAGCAAATCCTCTCTCCTCTATCTGGCTATCTGGTCTGTTCCTATATTACACACAATAATGATGGGGATCTGCACATATCCTCTTCCCTTCACTCTAGCAGGGCATGTTGTATACATGACTTTGTGATTGGGTCTTGCATTCAGTTCCAGTGTTCAGAATCTCTTCAGGAACCCTCTTATCACCTCCACATGAGCATAGACTACCTGCCATTTGGGCTAGGATTTGAAATGAATTTTAACATACAGAATCCCTTCAGCATCTCTTCCTCTAACTCTTTGGGGTTCACCTAGGATCTCCTATTTGCACAGAGCCCACATGTATGTTCAAGCAATGGGAAACAAATTGAGACAATTTCACTGACCTCCCCTCTCCATAAAACAGTACCAGGCACCTCCAAAATGGAACCCAAGTACCACAAAACAGCCAAGGTCAGTGAATACAAAGAAACAACAAACACCATTCCCAGTCCTCATCTAGCACAGGTGTGCCAGAAAGACCTGATGATCACACTATGTCCACATGGGTAAGTCTCCACATAACATGAAAAATGAGGCCAATATGCCTCCCACAAGAAATACCAATCCTATAGCAAAGGACCCCCATAAAAGCTACCTATAGGAACTCCAGAAAAATAAAAACTCAAAGAAATGTTTATAAACATATACAAAGAACTCAAAGAAGACACAGATAAACACACATCTGAAATTCTGAATAAATTCAGAGGACACAAACAACTGAATGAAAGGAGCAAGTATAACCAAGTACAACCATGAAAATGGAACTTAATGAAGAGATAGAAACCATGAAGAAGAATAAATGGAAACAAAGCTGGAAATGAAAAATACAACAAATCAATGAAAAAAGCTCCACTGAAAGCTTCACTGATGGAATGGGTCAAGTGAAAGACAGAATAAAAAGTTTTGAAGATAAAGAGGAATTGGATGAATTAACCAAAACCAGTAAGAAAAAGACATATGAACAGAACACGAAAGAAATGTGCAATACCTGAAAAGAACAAATGTCCAAATTATGCTCATCCAAGAAGAAGAACCTTAGGACAATGACATAGAAAAAAACTAACAAAATTATAGAAGAAAAAGTTTCCTAATTCTAAGGAAAGAGATGTCCATCTAGGTGCAAGACACATACAGAACACCAAAGAGACAGGACCAGAAGAGAAATTCCTCACATTTCATTAGTCATGCACAGAACAAAGTACTGAAAGCTGCAAGAGAGAAACATATCATATACAAAGGCAGACCCATAGGAAACTCTAAAAACCAGAAAGGCATAGAATGATGTATTTCAAGTATTGCAAGAGCACAGCTGCCAATTCAAGCTAGTACACCCAGCAAAATTATCTCTCACAGTAGGAGAAAGAAAAATGCACCATGATAAAAACCACCTAAAGAAATTTATGAGCACTAAGCCAGCCTTACAGAGGATATTGAATAGAATACTTCATATTTCAGAGAAAATAAGAATATTCAAACAACTATAGGAAGAAAAATTAATAACACTTTAAGTAAATGAAGACAAAAAAAAACACCAAGATTCACACAACCATCAACATGACAGGGATTAACATACATTTTTAAACTAACAACTAAATAAAATCCTAACTCCCCAGTCAAGAGACAGAATAACATGCTGGATCAGAAAACAGGATCCATCTTTTCTCTTTTTTCAAGAGCTCATTTCTTGGGGGAGACACTTTGACTTGTTTTTTTTTTTCTTGCTGCCTTGAGCCTTACCCATCTGGAAATAGCAAATTAGTCAGGTCTTGCTGACACACCTGTGATAAATGAGTACTTGGAACAGTGTGTATTTCTTGTGTCCACGTGTCTTTGCTCTGTCTCATAGTGCTTGGAGCTCAATCTTGGGGGTACTTGGTACTACTTCATGAATGAGGTGGACTCTATTCACTTGCAGCTGAGCTGGAATTACAGCTTTGTTTCCAACCAAAATGGAAGATGTCTGGTGCCTTTCCCCCCTGCATTGAGGAAAGAGGATTGCAGAAGGAAATCTGAACTCAGGTCTAAGGATGATGGGAAGAGGATTCTTAAAGGGAATCCAGATGGTGGAACTTTCGGGCTTTGTTCCAATTGGGTGCCAATCAAGATGTTGAATTCTGTGTGCCCACTTGGAGTGAAGGGGAGAAGATTTCTAGGGGGATTCTGCTGCTGGAACTTATCCATACAGGCCCCAATGTACTGGTGCTTGTTGAGGGAGAATTTCTCTGTTTCAGTTCTATGAAGTGGCCATGATCATTACATCAGTTTTTCAAGAGACACTTAAAGTCTCTATTTTCTAAAAAAGCACTCAGTCAAGTTCACAGTATTTCCTAGAGTGTGCCTTGCAGTACCACTTTGTGCATCTGGCTTTATGTGGGGACTGGGGATTTGAACCTGGGCAGTCAAGCTTTACAAACAAGTGCCTTTAACCACTGAGCAATCTCTCCAGCCCCTATTTTGGGTTTTTTTAACTGAAGTTTATAGAAGAATTTCTGAAATATGTGGGAACTTGTGTTTGATAACGTTTTCATATAATTGACTTTCTGCCTATAGACACCTTTCCCAGTTAATGACAAAACTGTTAGTCTACTGACATTTAGTTAAATCCAGGTATTTATGGATTATTTTGTCACTGTAGGTTTAAATTTATTCAAATTCATAGTTCTACCCAATTACCTAAGGTTGAATCTCAGCCCCAGAGTTATGTTTTAATGATCTTCTTCATCACTACGGGCTTAGTCTGAATTGTCCTTGAAGCTTCTTGGTTTGTACTTGCCAGGAATTTCACACTCATATCCACTATGTCTTGGAACCTTAACGTCTCCCCAAAGCTCTTGTGTTGAAAGCTTGGTCCCTGGCTGATGGCATGCTTAGGAGGTGCTGGAAGTTTTAAGAGGTAGACCCTAGTTGAAGGAACTTGCTCATTGTGGTCATGTTCTTGAAGACAGAGTGAGCCCTCAGCTCTTTCTCCTTAATCTAACCTTTCTGGTAGCCATGATAAGCAGATTTACTACACCAAATACTGACTGTCATGTTTTTGCCTCATCACAGGCCCAACAAGTGACCAATGATGAAAGCATCTGTAACCATGGTCCAAAGTACACTTTTGGTCATTGTAAGTTGTTTATCTCAGCTATTTAGCCACAGTCGTGGGAAGCTGAACACAGCACCTAATTCTGGCATTCCTTTGAAGGGTCCCTTTACTTCCTTTGGGCAAGTTCCATCTCTTCTCAGGGCTGAATACAGATGGAGAACAGAGGATTATCTGGCCCTTCCTCAAGTCTATTGTTTATGATATCAATTTTGGTTTTACTCTGTAAAATAAACTTTTCCCTGTTTTAAAATCCTGGGCTCTGTGGAAATCAAAAGTCTGTTAAAAACCACTCACTAAGTTTTGTTCTTGATTTTTGTCCCAGAGTGATGCTGCTTGTGATTTGAGCAGAGGAAGAATAACTAGAAACTTAGCAACAAAGGTGAGAAGTGGGGAAAGACCTAGTCATCACAAAGCACCAATCTCTGGGCAAAGAAAGGCCTGAGGAAAATCAATGTACTTGGGCTCTCTGTTTGCAGGTGTTCTCACATGACTACAGAGGGTTTTTTAGGAAGCTGGACCTGGCTTAGGGTCATAATGATGGGAATACTTGGCTACTCAGATGGGACATACAAATTTGCCATGATTTATCTGAGCGTATGTGCCAGAAAATCAAGATACCTTCTGCAGTGTCTTGTGTCTTTGTGCCTTTCCCTGGATTTTTACCATATAGGAATACACACACATAATTTATATATAAATAATATACTCATATTACATGTGGGGAGTGAGTTTGAATGGGTGAAAATAATAATAATTACCGGGCTTCTTTCATGTTCCCAAAACTTTATGTGACCTCAGTTAATCTGCACAACATTTAGCTAGTGTACAGAAAGGTTAAATATGTGGCTCAGGATTGTACAGGTAGCAGGTGGCAGAGCCAGGATGGAAATCCAAGCCCATCTGGTAGCAAAGCTGTGCTTTAATGACTTCCTTTTGCTTCCTCCTTGGTGAAGGGTTTAGTGAGACCCTGGATTGCCTATCCCAAGCATTCCCTTTACTTCCTATCCTATCAAAGGCCCAATACCTTATCTTGTCTTCTTATGCTAATTATCTAATTGAATCAACAAAGGAAATTTTATGCATGGTGCTGTCATTGGCTTTAGATTTTTAATTAGACTGACACTCTTTAAATAGCAAGTTGCAACATACGCCATAGAGCCACAGTTTATGGAATTTACTATTTAGTACTGACATAGAATTACATCTTAGGCTCAATTCTGTGGAAAAGTAACTTTGAGATCCCATTTCTCTTTACCCATTTTCTGTGTTAGGATTCATTTCATAATTAAAAATAATTTTGATATACAAATACTTATTTCTTCTTAACAAACTTTTTCAGGTCCAAGGTAGCTGCAGGTTCCTTATACGTGGGATGATTTCTCTGGTAGCATTTTGTTTCAGAATGGCAGAAATGTGAAAAGACACAGGACAGGACAGCTGTAGAGGAATGAGGAGAGGAACAAGAGTTTCTAGGGAAAAGAAAATGGGCAAAGATGGTTATTATTTGATTTTTGGCCTGCTTTCAGCTTCCCTTACGCCTGGAACCCTCTGACTGTAGAACCACCTCTGTCCTCGTCACGGGTGACTGCATCCCAAGGGCTCTCTTTTCTTCAAATCCTGCTGAGCTAATGCATTTTTCTCTCTACATGACACAGTATACAAAAATAAACATGTACTTCTTAATGTTTGCTAGGAAAGCATTAAAAATTAGATGTCAAAGTATGATTATTTTTCCCTTAACAAGTAAAAGTATGAATTCTGTTTTCCTTAGAAAATATTAAATCTATACATAGTGGTATTTACCATAACCTCACTTGGCTGCAGAGTGTGGACTGTGGAATGGTGGAATTTAAACTTGTCATTTAAAATTATCTCAGTCTCTTTGGATTTAAGATAATTTCATTTTATATGAGCATCCAGGTAATTTCCAGTTCATCTTTCTAAGATGATTCTCTTTAGCCTATTTTCTTGGAAGAGAACATCTGTGTTGTCATAGTCATTGAATAAGTAGGAAGGTTAGTCTTCATGGGGTTTTGGGTTCTCCTTGGCTTTCAGACAATACACTTTATCCCTGAAGAATTTGAGGCAGCTTTCTGGAATCACCTGCAGAAGTCTACATCTTATGAAATGTGTGGTCAGTTCTCCTGGCATAACCCTGCCACTGTGATCATCTATGGAGATCAATAGTCCAACCTAAGTATGTTCTGTTCCCAGCAATTTCAACCGTGCTGCATCACACCCCTCTACGTCTAGCAGGGCTCTCATCTCAGTTTCACACGAGCATTTCTAAATCTTTTATGGGCATCACAAAAAAAAAAAAGACTCAGACGTTGCCATCGCAGGCCCATTCTTGATGCCTGGCAGGCACATGGCAGATTCTCACTTTCATCACACAACCTCCATGTGGTGGTGAACAACTGCAATGAACTGCCAGAGTCCAAACAAGAAAGGAAGAAAGCCTTTACATTCCCTTCTGCTTACTTTCATATCTTAACATGAATTCTTCCCAGAAACACACATTTGAGTTTTTCTTTGTAATATATCATGGAGCAGATTAGTGGAAACACTGGCTGGGGAATGGGAAAGTTAGTCCTGAAAGAGAAATGAGAAATGGAACAAAATGCAAGAAACATGGTTCAATCTACTAATGATGTGAGATGAAATAGAAGTTAAGCATTGGTGTTCTTCCACCCAGTGGGAGAGAGATGGGTGTGTTTATACAGCATATCTACAAGTCATTGGCTCTGGGAGCCTAATAGGCATTATTTTTCATAACCTCCTTGATTGCTGCTCTGTGTTGAGGCCCCCAGATGTTGGTGACTAGAGAAAGCACTCATGCAAAGCGAAGATGGTGCTGCAGTTGGAAGCCAGGCTGGGATGAGCAGATGGTTGGAGCTGAGGGGATACAGATACAACATCAGTAACATCTACCAGAGTCCCTCTTTGGCAATACTTAGATGCACTCTTGTGATGAGTTTACTCTTTTCTGCAACTGATTTTTGATATTTGGGCTGTGGTCATAGCTCTAAGAAAAACAGAACACTACAAAAACTGTAAGTAAACCATTTATTGAAAGAGGGTTAGAGGAACAAAGTGCAGACCCCACTCCTGTTGTTAGTGCTGAAGTTGTAACTGGAGCTTGTCACCTTTCCCTCTACCACATGTCCTATTTACTCTTTAGCCATGGTCAACATTTTTGCTTACCTAGGTTGTCTAATCATTTGACTGTTTCAAACCTACACCCTAAGGTTTGCTATCTATTACTATGACTTTGTTGCAATTTTTAGGATTTTTTTTCAATTTGTGGTTATCATGAGTCATACAGCCTCTAACAGAACTTCTCTAAAAATACTTCTCAGCCAATATAGCAACTGTTGAGATACAAATAATAGAGTTGTCTTTGCCTCATACAAGCAAGTAACAGCCTCAGCTTTACTTTTGTAGAAAACTTAATATTTCTCATAGGTATATCCCTATGTCATTTGTGGCCATTGGGCTCTAGTTCTGAGAATTGACTCACATACATTATGGGATTAGGTTGTTCATGGTCTTTGCGTGTGTGTGTGTGTGTGTGTGTGTGTGTGTGTGTGTTTGAATTGTTTGTATGATCTATATATTAATCCTCTGTCTGACATGCAGCTGGAAATGATTTTCCCCCATTCTGAAGGTTACCTCTTCATGATGAACAATTCTCTTTGCTGTACAGAAGCTTCTTGATTTCATGAGGTCCCATTTGTTAGTGTGTGTCTTATTTCCTGAGGGACCGGGGTCAGATTCAGAAAGCCCTACCTATGCCTATCCTATATTTACCTTTCACATTTCCTTGTATTATTTCCCTAGCTAAGACTTCAATCACTATATTAATAGAATGAAGAACATGGACACTCTTGTCTTCTTCCTAATCTTTTTTGAGGTTTTCTCTATTTAACAAGATGTTGGATATAGGAGTGGCATATATAGTCCTTATTATGTTGAGAAATGTTTCATTCACATGAATGTTCCCAGGGCTTTTATCATGAAGGACATTGGATTTTGTCAAAGTCCTTTTCTTTTTTGAAAAATTTAATTGATATCTTTATTATGCAAAATTAGATACATTGTATGAGCAAATATTATGCTGCTATCCTCATTCCCCACCTCCCTGTCCCCAACCACTAGGTATCCTCCTCAGTGGGCATGTTGGATAAGTCCATGTAGTAGGGAATTATGAACTGAACTAGAGGTAGCCAATTTACTCCCACCCCTCACTTTGTGTGTTGTTGCTGAGGGGGGCAATGTTTCTGGATATTCTCCTCCACTGTGCCTCTTAAAATCTTTCCGCCCCCTCTTCCTCTCAGTTCTCTGAGTCATGGTGGGTGAATTTTATGTCTGCTTTATTATTGTTGAGATCTGGATTTTTGTTTTGTGTTGTGTTTGATATCACTGGTATCTGTCTCTTTGACCTATCCTGGGTTATCTGCCTTCCTGTGGTGATAGGTCTCTTGTTTATCATGCCACTTTCTCATAGGTTTCATTTGGGGCCTATATGATAGGCCAGGGGTGGTTCATCTCTTGACAGGATGTCAGCCATCATCCCATAGCTTGGTGGAATTGGGTTGACCACAGCTCTCTGCCTTCTGAAGAATAAAAATAGAATAGCCCTCAGAGAGTGAGATCAGTATAGGTTAAATGAGATGCACAATGCTAATTTGGCAAGATTCTATTGGGTGTAGCCTCTCTGTAAGTCTCTGGTAGTGGGAATTTCCCTTTGGGGCCCAAGTTTTTGGTCCCTATAAGATTTTGCCCTGGATCCCAATTCCAGTTAAAGGTTCCTTGTCACTGAGTGGATCTCTTAGCCAATTTGAAAGCTGTTGATTACCCCCTAGGTTTTGGTGCCACTATTGCACAGGTGATCTCTTCTTGACTTGCTGATCTCTATCATAAATCAGTGTGTTCCAAATTCTCCTGACATCAGTCTGAAATGTATATCAGTGGTCTCTGCTTTCTCCAAATATCATTGACCAGTTTCCCCTTGCAGCTTATGTAGCACCTACCAGCACTATGAATGCTACCATCTGGGAGCTGGTTACCATTCTTGATCTTGCAGGGTCTCTCAGCATTGTGCAGTGACTTTCTGTGGTTTCTTCATCAATAGGAACTTACTTTAGGCCTGGGTTGGGTCTTCAAGAGCTTTGACAGAAGCCTGTTTTTGGGTCCTCATGGGTCTCTTTGATCAATAGGTCACTGTGGGAAGTAACCAATGATCAGGATGGGGAATTGTAGGTCTGATCAACTTTTCATGGGATTAGGTTTCCTCCCTTTCTGTTTATGGCTCCTCTTACCAAGCGATGCCCACAGCTTCCTCAAGAGCTTATTGTATGAAAGTAAGGGTTTTATGGCTTGGATTATTACTGGTTTAGGTTATTGTAAAAGTCTCCCCACCCTCCAATTCTCCCTCCCAAAAAAAGCCCTTTTTTATTTGTTGAGAAGATCATGTGATCTCTGTCCTTGAGTCCACTTATGTGATACATTACAGTTGCTGGTTTATGTATTGCAAACCTACCCAGCATCTCTGGAATAAAGCCAATTTGATCATAATGTGGGAGGAAGTGAGGGAAGAGGACCAATATGACTCAATTACATACGAAAATACAAAACCTATTAATTTGTGTCAAATTATATAATCTAATAAATACACATGAAAGAATAGAAAGAAAAACAAAACAAAACAAAAACAAACAGAAAAAAATTAGTTTGAGATAGTCAGGTATCTGGAATGTAGTTGATCAATGAGAAGATGCCAAACCACACAGGAAAACAGTCTCCAGAATCCACAATGTTAGTGAAGAAGAAAAGGCCAAATAAAGATGGCCCTATAATGCCTAGTGACTGGAATTATTTTACAAGTCTGTTGACTCCAGTTCCTTGGACTAAATTAGGAGGTTTTCCATTTTCTTATGTATGACTCGTCAGGTGAATGTGATTGCATTTCAAGCAGTAAAACTTGTTAGTCGTTTGTAAAATGTCACTTTAAAATAGGATAAAACAGGGGTGTGGATGTACAGGTATCTGTGGGAGGATATGGATTCCTTTGGCTATATGCTTAAGAGTGGTATAGCTGGGTCATATAGCAATTCTATTTTTAGCTTTTTGAGAAACTGCCACACAGATTCCATAGTAGCTGTACCAGTTCATACTCCCACCAATAGTGAATAAGGGTTTTCCTTCCCCCACATTCTCTCCTGTATTTATCCTTCCATGTTTTCTTGATGAGAACCATTCTGACCAGTGAGATGTACTCAGAGTAGTTTTAATTTGAATTTCACTGATGGGATGTAGTTTTTCTTATGACAACTCCCTGCTCAAGTTGATTGGCCCAGTTGTTGATTGAAAACTTCATTTTTCTGTTGTATAATTTTGATAATTTAAAGAATTATTTTAATAAGAAAAAAGTCTTGATATTTCTACTGAGCATAAAAATTTCAGCTGGGTGTGGTAGTGCATGTCTTTTTTTTTTTTATTAAATAATTTATTGTCCATAATGAGTTACAACATTTAGTGGGCAAACAATGAGTTGTTATCCCCAATTCCCCGCTGCCCTCCCCTCCCCCCTCCACTGGATAACCTCCTCCATGGGTCGTCTGGATCAGTCCTTGTGACAGGGGACCATGGATAGCCTAGTATTCAGCCAGGTTCTCCTGGCCAT
>PVHP010016570.1:0-35679 GCA_004024765.1 Zapus hudsonius
GAGAGAGAGAGAGAGAGAGAGAGAGAGAGAGAGAGAGAGAGAGAGAGAGAGAGACAGAGAACCACTTTGTGCATCTGCCTTTATGTGGGTATTAGAGAACTGAACCTGGGCCATCAGACTTGCAAGCAGGCACCCTTACCACTGAGCCATCTGTCTAGCCCCCTGTTGCATTTTATGAGCAGTATCCATGCTGAAGCCAGAGCAGGCTGAGGAGCTTGTGGAAGAAGGGAAAGAAATCAAGTTGGGAAATTCCAGAAGTTCATTCCACCACTTTGGCCTTAAAGGAAAGAGAGACATTGAGCAGAGCACATAATGCTGATGGGATGTAGGAGTGAGGAAGGCACACACGATGGCAGATGGGGAAGGACTGAGGAGGAAGGTTTCTGCAAAGAGGCAGGAAGGTCCCGATCCAGATGACTTGCAGAAGGGATGTAGAGCAGAAGGAAGCCTCCTCCGAGGAAGGAAGAGAGAGAGAGAGAGAGAGAGAGAGAGAGAGAGAGAGAGAGAGAGAGAGAGAGAGAGAGAGAGAGAAAGAGAGGAGAGAGAGGGTACAGGTGAAGAAACCTTGAGGCTAGTGGGGATCTCAGGACATTTTGTGCTGTGATGTCTCCTCCCTTTGTGACTGGCAGGTTCCCCTGCTGAGCATGAGAAGGGAAGCAGTGACAACAGAGGTTAGATGGATGAGAAAGAGCTTGAAAAACAGCAGTGGAAGTGGGTCAGCCATCTGAGCCACAAAGAACCTGTCACTGGGGCATGCATCTGTGAACTCAGCAGGCTGAATGCAGGCCCTGGACAAGATGGGGTTGAAGGACAGAAGGGACTGGGCGTTAAAGTGAGTGTGAAGAGAATGGTAAAGTGAGTGTGAAGAGAATGGCTGAAATAATAGACCATGGAAACCAAGTGGCAGAGCTAAGCAAGCAAAGGCAGGTCGCAGTTGGTTGATGGGTTAGGGACAGAAAGAGAGCTCAAGGCACTGAACCAGTGAAGTGAAGCGAGGTAGCAATGAGATTAGATAAATATCCTTGAAGGAGAGGAGGCTACACTGGATATTCGGATGCCTACATTTGGACATTGAGAGATGGGCAGTATAAATGGCTTCAGCACAAGGACATACAGGATGAGGCTATGGGACTGAGGGTTCGTCCATGAAGAGGGTAGACCATGCAGATGGTGTAGGAACCTATGGAGAGGAAGGCTGAGAACTGGAGGTTAAGTTTGTGAGTACAGGGTATGAAATAGAGACCATGAGATAAGATGGCAAAGCCCCTGACTTAAAGCCAGGGAGTGGGGTTCCTCCACAGGGCAAGAAGGAGCA
Organism: Zapus hudsonius; assembly: GCA_004024765.1. Classification (NCBI taxonomy): domain Eukaryota; kingdom Metazoa; phylum Chordata; class Mammalia; order Rodentia; family Dipodidae; genus Zapus; species Zapus hudsonius. The sequence goes on from PVHP010016570.1 coordinate 1,316, forward strand.
GCATGGGATGCCCACATGCCCAGCTTCAGGACAAGCAGACAGATGTTCTGATGCTGAAGAGGAGCGAGCTTCCCACAGCCCCTGGGGAAAGGTGTTCCTCATTGGTAATACCACTGATTTTTTAAAACTTTTTGGAATATATCATGATCACAGTCCCCTCCGACCATCCTCCCTTTGCTGTCTCCCTAACCCACTGAATCCCTTCTCTCCAACAAGTCTATCTTCTGTTTTGATGGCATCATTTCCCTCCTATTATCCAGGTCTTGTGTAGGTGGCATGAGCCACTGTGAGGTCATGAATACAATGGCCACTTAACCACCAATGATTTTGACTCATTTCTTAGGTTAAGTACATAAGTGAAACCCCCAACTTCTGGAACAATAGTATGGGACCCTCCTGCTAAAGTTTTTCTGAATTATGTTTCTATTTTAAAATTTTTATTTATTTATTTATTTATTTATTTATTTATTTATTTATTTATTTGAAAGAGAGAGAGAAAGTGAAAAGTATGGAAGTATGAATATACCAGGTCCTCCTGCCACTGGAAATGAACTCCAGATGCATGCACCACTTTGTGCATCTGGCTGTACTTGGGTACTGGGGAATTAAACCCGGGCCATTAGGCTTTGCAAAAAAGCACTTTAACTACTGAGCCATCTCTCCAGCCTTATTTCTCTTTAAAAATATATATTTGCCATGCCAGTCTGAGCTAGAGACTCTGCTTCTTCAAATAAAGAAAACCAAACCAAACAAAAAATGTATATTTAAGCTATTGCAACTATTTTACTATAATCTAATGTTTGAATATTGCAATCCATTTCAGGTCCTTTTTCGAGCCGAGTAGAGGTACGAATTAAGAGTAAATAAATAATAAGAGCCTGGGGAGATGGCTCAGTTAGTAAAGTGCTTACCACACAAACATGAGGAAACATGAGGACCTGAGTTCAAGCTCTAATACTCAAGTTAAATGCTGAGTGTGGTGGCATGTGTTTATAACCCCAGCACTGGGAAGCTGGAGACAGGAAGATCCTTGGGGCTCGCTGGCCAGACAGTCTAGCCTAACTGGTACACTCTAGGCCAATGAGAGTCCCTGTCTCCAAAAAGGTTCATATGTTCCTGAAGATAATACCCAAAGTAGTCCTCTGGACTCCACATGCTCATGCCTGTACACACAAACACCCATTAAAAGAGAATAAAGCCGGGTGTGGTGGTGCACACCTTTAATCCCAGCACAGGGGAGACAGAGGTAGGAGGATTGCCATGAGTTCCAGGCCACCCTGCCTGAGACCGCATAGTGAATTCCAGGTCAGCCTAGGCTAGAGCAAGACCCTACCTTGAAAAACAAAAACCACAATAGGGGCTGAAGAGATGTCTCAGTGGTTAAGTTGCTCACCTACAATGCCTTACTACCAGAATTCAATTCCCCAGGACCCACGTAAAGCCAGATGCACAAAGTGCTACATGCATCTGGAGTCCATTTGCAGTGACTGGAGGCCCCAACAAGCCTATTCTCTCTATCTTGCTTGTATCTTATCTCTCTCTGATTGCAAATAAATAAATAAAAGTATTTTTAAAAACCAACAAGAAACTATAGGACATCCAAGGAGGACAATATTATAATTACAAATGTTTGCCTAATGAGTTAATTACTATTACAGTTGTTTCATTTTGTTCTTCCTAATATTTTTCACATAAAATCAATAAATAGGAAATATCTTTTGAAAGCTTTAAAGGTAAGAGGAATTGCATATTTTCATTTAACTAGCCAAGGGATTCTTAACCTTTCCATCTGAGGCCAGATATTGTCATGGGAGATGTCTTGGGCACCATAGAGTGGTGAGCAGCATCCAATTAGCACAGGCTTCATAAGATTTTTCCACTCACAACCTCCTTTCACCTGAGAAATTTTTTTTACCCTGGGGATATGGGTCTATAAAATAGATATAAAACCAAACTTTTAATAATAATAAATAATATAGAAATTAATTTTAAAAACAATTCTTTGGTATACAAATAATTTTACTGTTTATGAAAACTGAAAACAGCCTGAGCCAGGCATGGTGGTGCACACCTTTAATCTAGCACTCAGGAGGCAAAGGTAGGAGGATCACTGTAAATTTGAGGCCAGCCTGAGACTACATAGTGAATTTCAGATCAGCCTGAGCTAGAGTAAGACCCTACCTCAACCGCCCCCCACCAAAAAAAAAAAAAAAAAAAACAGCAATAACAGCAACAAAAACCAGGATCTGGAGAAATGGCTCAGTGGGTAAGAGTACTTGCCATGCAAGCATGAGGCCTGAGGGGACCTAGACTGCCTGAGTTTGATTCCTCAGCAACCATGTAAACATCTGGGTGTGGCCATATATGTCTGTAATCCCAGTCTTGTGGGAAACCAGAGACCAGAGGCTTGTAAGAACAGCAAGCTCCAGAATCAATGAGAGACTCTGACTCAAGGAAACACGTGGATGAATGATGGAGGGGATCACCCAGAATTCTTCTCTGGTCTCTGTCTGGAGCACCCCACCTGCACATACAGGTACATACACCACACACACGCATACACAAAACCAAATAAAATTAAAAACCAAAACTTTGCACACTAATACCATGGATATACTTGTTTGTTTTTACATAAAGGATTAAACCTTGCCTGAACATTTGATGCTTCAGGACATACATAGAGAATCTTAATGTTTTTCAGAGTTGATCAATACTTTGATTTTATAATCATCAATGTTGGAAATGCAGCTTCACATAAATCTGTTATACAAAATGTCAAAGAGAAATTGTTATAAATTCTGTCCTAATCCCAAATTTCACTGAACAGCATTTTATGAGATGCAACTCAAATAGCAATTTTGAAAATCCAACATTCTAACACAATATACTCCAAAGGTACACTAATTTGATACTTACATGTTGAGAAATGATGATGGGAAAATATTGAGTCTTTTTCCTTTATTGAACCATTAGGTCTCTGTAGAGCAGACAACTATGTATATAAAATGAAAATGCCACAACTCACAACCTACAGTGGCTCTGAATCTGAACTGAAGTGTTTCAGGCAGCGTTTCTTGGTGTTGTATGGCCTGACAGCATGACCAGTGCAAAGTGTGACTACTGAGTGTTCAGAGCCAAGGCTGTAGAGAAGAAGTATGATGCAACCCAGTCAAGTTCTGCTAGAAACACCTCAGGCTCCTTACATGCTTGATTTTGAATTAATTTTTGGTGATGTGTGTTCAGGAACATTGTACTGTTAGCAAACTTTTTATGAACCCTCACATTCAGTCAATACATCCCCCTGAGCTCACAACCCAGGGAAGAAGCTGTGAACTAGATACCGTTAGTTCCCCTGGTTATGACAACCAGAAGACTTCCTCACATTGTCATGTGTCACCTAGAGCACAGTGGTCTCCATCCAAGAGCCACTGTGCTTATCTGTCTAGTTTGACTTTTTAGCATCTGACTCGGTAGACTTCTCAGTTCTCAGGATCCTCATAGCCAAGGCCAGGCTCGAAATAAATACAGAAAGATCCCATCTCTGTAACACCTTACACATGAAGAGCATGTGTAAAGCCCTGAGCATGTACATGTGGGCAATTGCAGGTTTTAAATGCACCAAACAAGCTCCTCCCATGCTCTTGATGACACCACAAGATTCCTCCTGTAAACTGAAAAAATAATTCTGTTATGATTAGTCATACTGGGTTTTCTTCTAAGCAGTGCTCACACAAAATACATCAATGTTTGATCATAGTGCTAGGTTTATGTAAAGGAAGACAAGAACAGGGCTAAATTTGGATTATCTTTGATCTCAGGTCTGAAATTCAGTAGAAGGTATTGAGTTGCCCTTGGGAAACAAGATCAGTAGCTGGTAAGATGAAGAATTTCTTTTGTGTGGCTTAGAACTATTTCATTGCCGGGATAGATCGGTGGCCCTATAAAACAAACAGTAATTTTTAACTGGATAGATTCAGATATAAACACCCATTGTACTTGAATTCATTTTCATGAATCTTACGCATTTCTCCTTTGAATATCTTCTTTGAATTAAGGTTTAAAACCCACTGTGGCCCTGTGTCAACAAAAGTGTAGACGGACGGGGACTCTGGAGAGCAATTACTGTTCAAGCAACTTCGGTAAGAAACAAAATCCAGCCTTTTCTCTCTAATGAGAAACCTGAGACTGCAATCTTAATCTCACAGGAATTCCCAGGGATTGAATGGTGAAGGGCCAGTAACACCGTTCATTTACCCAAGCAAACAAGCCTGTGCACCATTGTTTATGGTATGTGCTGTTTGAGTTGTTAGACTTCACAGGTGAGGAGGAAGCATCCGAAGCTGTGCCTTATTCACTAACAATGTGACTCATAGCGCCTGTGCTGCTCCTCTGTATTCTGACTATTCCAAACAAACAAGCTTTTTCCTCGTAAATTTTTTCCTGTACCTACCACTTTTTCATACATCTGTGATTCACTTCGAGTACCTTAAAGTATAGGGAAGTTTATGTTCAGAAGCCAGCCTCTCTCAAAAGAAATTCAAGTATTCCCTCTGCAGTGTTTTTCCAAAGTGCTCAATGAAGTCCATTTGAGAACTTTTCTAAACTGGAACCCCAGGACATAGTCCTGAAAGACAGAATTTCTAAGAGATTTTGTTCAATTAAAAAATCGCACCATCTGTGAACACTACTCAAGAGCAAAAGAGGCCCAATTTCATTGTGTGGAATATTTTACAAAGCAGCTTTAAGGGGTCTTCCCAGGAAAAGAAAGTTGCTTCAGCCCAAGTGGTTTTCCAGAACAAAACCTCCCCAGGCTCGCTTGTTTTCAGAGCCTCCAAATGGCCATGTTGTATGAGGACTTGGGAGAGTCTGGGACCCTAAGTCTCACTGCACTTTTCATGCTGAACTTCAGGTAACTGTAGGTAAATGAAAACAATGAATGCTGTGTCATTGCTACCACATCCAGGTGAGTGTTCTGTGGCAGATGGGTCAGGAATCACCTGTCTGTGTCTCGGGAGCCCCTCATTTCACCCAGTTCTCACTGTCCCAAAGGGGTTGTGTTAGCTACATCCAAAACATTTTATCCTATTTTTTATTTTATATCTTTATTATGAATAAGTTTACTGACTGTGATTTTCTTTGGTGGCTCATTGACTGAATCCTATCACCAGGGGCCCACCCTTGGGTTCTCAGCCAGGACAGGAAATCCCTGGGACAATTTTTGGTTATTCCTATAACTGGGAAATGCTACTGGTTAAAATATTCTCATTGTAACTCCTGCACCATGTGAGATTGACACCTTTGAAAAAAGAGAGCAGTACGTCTCCTCGTGTGGCTCAGAAGAGAGAATCTGAGTGTCATGACCCATAGGGAAAAGGGACTTATATGGTGAACATTACCTAACTTTTGCTAAACGTTTCATTTAAGTTTTTTGTTTGTTTCCGTTTTGAGGTAGGGTCTCGCTCTAGTCCAGGCTGACCTGGAATTCACCGTGTAATCTCAGGCTGGCCTTGAACTCACAGTGATCTTTCTGCCTCTGCCTCCCAAGTGCTGGGACTAAAGGCGTGCACCACCACATCCAGCTTCTTTGAACAGTTTTTAGTGTGTGTGCAGAGTGTTTGTAGTGTGCGTGATGTGACATATAAGTACTGTATACGCATGTGTGTGCAAATGCACAGGCCCTGTGCACAGGGAGGTGGAGGCCAGCCAGAGGAGAACATCCTCTGTCCTCTACTGTTTGCTCATCTGCCTATTTCCTGGAGGCGGAGTCTCTCACTCCGTTCATGCTGCTATTTTTTCCATCAATGAGCAACAGCGATTCTCCAGTCTTCACCCCCCCACACACACACACACACAGGACAGGGATACAGATGTGTATGGCCATGCCCAGCTGTTATGGGTGTTGGGGAATTGAACTCAGGTGGTCTCAGGCCCTCTCAGACCTTCTTGTTTGCATAGCAGGTACTCTTAACTGCTGAGTCAGCTCCCTAACACAAGACTTTTTTTTAAGGAAGAAAAACATTTTAAGTTATACCTCAGTTCTGTACTTTGATTTGCTAATGAGATAAACAGGGTTGGTAAAGAAAGAACATAAAAGATCCAGAAAAAGATAGAGATTTACTGATCATTGGAAAGGTGAACAAAAGTTTAGGGAGATAAGAGCTGGAGAGGAGCAGGGGACAAACAAACCCAGAAGAGAGATGCTCCCCTGTAGACACAATGGTTTAGTCCTCACGGCACATGGTGTTATCACTAAAAACCCAAGGGCTTGTTGAGTATTCGTAAGCAGAGGCTCAGAAGTCGCCCTTCAGTCAGCAATCAGTCCACATATTAGACAGAACACTTTGTGTCTGGCTTTACATGAGTGGCTGGGGAATTGAACCCAGGCCAGCAGATTTTCCAAGGAAGTGCCTTTAACTTCTGAGCCATCTCCCAGCCTCTGAAGAGAGCATTTAAAGGGTGTACATCTCAACAACAGGCTGCATGCGACGCGGCAACTATCTAGGTTTCTCTGCTAGGTGTCAATATCCAACAAGGGTAACACTACAATTCCAGGATCTTTTTTTAAAAATGTACTTACTTATTTGACAGGAAGAGAGAGAGAAGGAAGGTATGAGCACATCAGGGCCTCTTGCCACTTCAGAAAAACTCCAGATGCATGCACTACTTTGTGCATCTGGCTTTACAAGGGTTCTGTGGAATCAAACCTGAGCCACTGGGCTTTGCAAGCAAGTGCCTTTAACTGCTGAGTCATCTCTCCAGACTAGTCTTTTTATTTTCAGCCTAAATTTTTGTGATAAAAGTAAAGAATCAATTTTAAAAGCTCAGTTAGGACCTTTCCTTTTTTTTCTTTCTGCACGTACATCTATGTGCGTGCATGCATACATATGTGCGTGCATGCATACATATGTGCACACATGTATACATATATATATATATATATATATATGTCTGTGAAGGCCAGAGGTTGGTGTGGGGTGTCTTCCTTGAGCTCTCCTCTTTATTTGACCAAGTCAGAGTCTCTCACTGGAGCCCAGAGCTCGCCGTGCAGCCCACTCTCCCCATGATTGTGCAGCAGGAGCAGTTTAGCCTCCTCTCCAGCCCCAAAGCCTTTTCCTTAGCAGGAAAATATATCATTTCAGAAACGTTAAAGAATATAAGATGATTTTCAGCTCTGCTTGAATCTGACTTTGCCTTCCCTGTCACATTATTTCACAACCTCCTTCTGCAGCCTTAGCTGGCACAATCATCACAACTGTCACTCGAGGTGGGAGTCTGCATGCCACAGTCTCAATCATCAACATCTACAAAGAGGGAACCCTGGCAATTCAGCAAGCCGGCAAGAACATGAGTGCCAAGATCACTGTGGTCTGCAAGCAGTGTCCTCTTGTCAGAAGAGGTGAGGAGAAAACTGTCTTTCTTCTGAGAGAGCTCAGAGCCAGAGAAGAAAAGCAGGCCTCTCTGAGCAAGTCACGATTGGCCCAGGCAGAAGCTGGCATAGGGAAGTACCATCCAGGCCAACTCACTGCACACATTTGCTAAAGGAGGAAGCTTTGGGACTGTTGGTACCTTTAGGCCAGCTCCCAGTTCTTAGAGCTTAAGGAGAAAGGAGTGATGAGTTCCAGAGACTCTGACTTTGAACCAAAAGGAAGTAGACAACAAAAGATTATGTATACAGGAAAAATATTCAGCAAGCAACAGGAAATGCAGAAGTAAGCATCAGAAGAGAGAGGTATAGCTGGGATAAACAAATCAGGATCATTTGCAGAAACAGACCATTAAGTACATGGTAGGAATAGGTTTATTGCAAAAAATTATGGGAAAAGAAAAATTACTCCAGAGCAAGCTTGTCTTCAAGAAAAGCTCTTAACTTGTGAAAGTAATGTTAAGTTTAAGAGTTTTTAATAAGTTTCAATGAGGGGCTGGGTAGAGGGCTCAGCAGATAAAAACATTTGCTTGCAAAGCCTGAGGGCCCCTGATTAACTCCCCAGCCCCCATGAAAAGCTGGATGCAAAGTGGCACAAGCATCTGTGATGCCAATGTACATACAACAGTAGGGGGTGGAGCCAGGAGAATCAGAAGCTGGGGGGTGGGGGGAAAGTATCAACTTTCTTTTGCACTGTAGCAATTCATCTGCAGCAGCAAGAGATGGGCACAGACACCCCAAAGTTTTCCTGACCTCCACACATGCACCATAACACACTAAATAAATAAACAAATAAATAAATGTTAGTGTCAATAAGTTGAGAAGGGTGTAAAATAAAAAGTGAAATCCTTTCTCCTTTTCTTACAGAACGTTTTTATTGTTTACATTTTAGTTTAAATCCAAATTTAGCAAAATCACTAAAACAAATTATAAAAATGTCAAAAATTGAACTTAAATACCATCTGACCTATTGGAACCTTGCACATGAATGCCAGTGGAAATGAGAAACTATTGTACACTTAGCCTTAGAAGGTTTGTAAAAGGGAACTCAAGTTGCAGTAGATATTCTAAATCTTCTTAATATAACATGAAGCATCATACATTAAAAGTAAGTGAACATGTCTGGGGAGCAGAAGGATGGAATCAGCTCAGAATGGCCATCAGAATCAAAGTCATTACCTGCTGCCGAACACATATGAACAAGCCTGACATGCCCCCAGAGCATCACAAGATGATTCTATTCACACACTTAGGTGGTGGGGCCCATGCTGTAGTACTCACTCCTCTCCTTTCTGGGATCAAATACCCGACAGGAAGCAGTATAATGGAGGAATGATTTACCTTGGCTCACAGTTTAAGGGAGATAGAGCCCTTCATTGTGGGGAAGACGTGGTGGGTGGGTGTTGCTCTGTGGCAGAGTGAGACCATCTTGGTAGTCCTATAAGTAGAGTTTGGCCAGAAGCTGAGCCAGGTTATAACCCCAAAATGCCCACTGCCCTGCCTTCCCTGTCCTTCCTTCAGCTAGGCCCCGCCTCCTGAAGTTTCTACAACCTCCCAAAACAGCACTGCTAACTAGGGATGGAGGGTTCAGGCATGCCATGACACATGGTGTACGTATTCTAATACAACTTTTCTCTTATAGAAAATATTAAAACAAAAAGAAAATATCTGTTTCTGGCCTAGGGGATGCATGTGTATGTGACCATGACAGGGTGTGTTCAAGGAGAATATGAACTATGTGTCCTTAAAAGCTTACTTAAGACAACCACAGAAGGGCATAAAGATAATTAGTTGCCAAATATCAGGGAATTCCAGATGCACTAGGGGACTGTGGGAAGCCATCTGAAGATGGCTCCTGATGGAGCTCTGGAGGCCCATGATGGGAATCTTGCAGTCACTGCTCACGTAGCCATTTGGGAACTCCGATGTGAACCACAGCACAGAGCTGTGGAGTGACCAGATCTAACTGCTCACTGGCTTAGAAGGGCAAGATTGGGTTTCTACCTGAATTTAGCATTCATGAATATGGTCTTCAATGAGATTTTATTCTACATGGAATGTATGACATCGTTTATAAAACAGAACTGCTGAACTGGGGATGCAAGGCACTTCATAGAGTATGATTGCCTAGCCCGGATGAAGCCCTGGATTCCATCCCCATAAACCAAGTGTGATGGAACCTGTCTGTCATCCAGTTCTGGGGAGGTGGAGTCAAGAGGATCCGAAGTTCAGGTTCATTCTGGGCTACTCAACAATTTGCTGCCAGCCTGACCTACAGGAGACCCTGTCTCCAAACAAAATATAAATAAAAGAGCTGTTTTCCAGAGGTAAGTTGTAGTCTGTCTCAAAGAACACACATAAAGTATTGATTTTTACATCCTCTTTCTTTAGGTCTAAATTACATCATTATGGGTCAGGTGAGTGAAGATGGACGAGGCAAAATCATGCCCAACAGCTTTATCAAAATGTTCAAGCACAAGAACCAGAAGCTTCTGAGCGCCTTGAAAAACAAGCAGTGTTAGTGCTGAGCTGTGACCTCTTTAGCATCATGGGGTCTCTCTGTAGGAAAAACTCACACTGCCCAATAGGGAGCATTCTGAAGACTGGGCCAAGTTACCCTTCATCCGATGTGATGTTGCTGGTGGAAGTTCTGAGCCTGTGCTGAGACGAGAGGATATCTGAAAAACCCCCAACCCATCGGTGACAGCAAACTAATAGAATGGAACATTGGCTGCTTGGAGTTTATTTATACACCTCTGTACAAGGGTATTTTAGAATTGAGTTGTTGTAAAGGATACAGAAAAAGATTTTATAAGCATAATATTTATAGTGATAATTTGTTTTACCTTCAAGCATTTGCTGAGAGGTTACATTCTTCTCTTGCCTTTTGAAAATCAATGCTTATTAAAATATTTTGAAATGAAAGTGGGACACTCTAGAAATTATTCCTTTTTGTTTTGCATGTGTGTGTGTGTGATGTGGTGGTGGTGGTGGGTGTGTGGTATATGCACGTGTATGTGCCTGTGACAGGGTGTGCTCACCTGTAGAGGCTGAGGAGAATGTCAGTTGTCCTCCTATGTTGCTCTATCCACCAGTGATTGTCTGGTCTCTGCTCTTTTCCGGATTGGGGTTACAGAGGTTCACGGCTATGCACAGCCATTTATGTGGGTCCTGGGGATTGAATTCAAGTGCTCTCTCAGGCATCCTCAGGCCCTCATGCTTATACAGGAAGTGCTCTTAACCACTGAGCAATCTCGCCAGCCCCAAACTATTCCCTTTCAATAAAAGGACAATTACCTGTGAGGCTGTTGTAGCACTTACCTTCTCATTGGGACAAAATATCAACCAAAAGCAGCTTACAGAAGGAAAAGGTTTATTTCAAGCTTAGAGATTTGAGTAAAAGTTTCTCAGCACTTTAACCACTGAGCAATCTGTCCAGCTCTTGAGGAGAAGTTTCTTCATGGTGGAGAAAACATGACAAGAGCAGATAGCTGGGTATCACATCTCCACAGCAGCAAGGAGGAAGTCGAGATGAAGCAGGAAGGAGCAGCTGCACTGTTGACCGGGATGCTTGCTTAGGAGGTGCCAAAGAATTGCCATCCCCAGGCCAAGCCAAGTCAGTCACAAAGCTGGTGAGAGAGGGTGGATGTGTACAACAAGATTTATTGTATAGAAGTCAAAATTATAGCAATGATAGAAACAACAGGCAGGCTTAATGACAAGTGAGAACAGGTCCCTCCAATGAGGGCTGGAGTCAGCGGTGGGAATTTAAGTATGTTGGGCTGTCTCTATCCATAACCAAGAGGGCCCTAGGCTGAGGGCTTGTCTATTGAAAGTTAGCGGAGATCTTTTGAATTGGGAAAGAACAAGGTGAGCTGCAAGTTGACCACAGAGAAGCATTAGAAGCAGCCATCCAGGACTGAGACTCCATGGCAACTATGTTTCAGGCTGAACTCAGACTGGAGACTCTCAGAGCCCTGGATTCCCACCCCCAGTCAACAGCAGCCATTCAAAGTTAACCATAAAGTTCCCAGATTTGGGGGGGGGTTCTCTCTCAGAGAGAGTGAGCTGAGTGGAGCAAGTGGGGCTGGGCTAAGACTTCAAGGCCTCTACCCAGTGACACACCTCCTCCAGCGATGCTCCACCAACTGGGAATTAAGTGTAAAGCTTAATCACAAACACATGACTCTATGGCAGGCTATTTTACCTTCAAACCACCACAGTTGTCTTTATATCAATTGAGAGTCGAGATTTCAGAGAGGAGATTGATCCAATAATGCCAGTAGACTATAATTTCTATCTGCAGAAACAGAACATATCAGAGCTAGAATTCTGACCCTTAGATATCTACTTTAAACTTCTGTACTTCGTATCTGAAATAGAAGCTTGGGTATATCTAGTGACTTGCCCAGAGCATTCCTCTCCTAGGAGACAGTCATCTAAACTTCCTAATTCCAAACCAAGTGAGAGGTACTTTTTGCCCCAGGAGCAAGCTTTCCTTTTGACAGAAGCATTCAGTATACTACGTATGGATATTTAGGCTAGTGTAGAGGAATATACCTTTAATAGGCTCCACTTCCAGCTGAGCATACAAAATGGCCGAAGCTTGTTAAGTAGCCATGATGCAGCACCCCTTATGCAGATGACTCATTGTATGGAGTGCGCCTGTGTGCACACTCCCTCTACAGGTACCCATGACTGGAATAAAATGCTCTGCCCTGGTTTGCATTGCAAGCGGTGTCTGCAAATGTCTGCTCCTTGCATCTCCTTCCAGCTGGGCTGGAGCTGCCAACTCCTGACAGCTGGCTACCTCGCTAGATTAGTAATTAGTGATTTCATAAAACTTGAATTTAGAAGTGAGCTTTATGCCTTTTCCCTATCCATACCCTGTTAACTGGACCAGGCTGTATAAGCTAAAATGAATTGCTTAAAATGTAGCTTTAACTTGCAGTGGGTAGGACCTTCTAGGAGATTGTTGCCCAGAGCCTTTGAAAGAGAAACAGTCATCTTCATTTAAACAAAGTATATTAATGTCAGGGATGAAAAAAAAATCAAAACATGGTAGGAACAGAGTTATAGAAATAAGAGGAAAGAATATTTTCAGTGAATACAGTAATTCCCAACCCTGGGGGATAACCAAACATTGAAACAGCAGCAAACCCTCTGCACTGGGTGCTGAGAGAGCATAAACAGCAACGAACCTGAATGCGGACCAATGACTCAGCCGGAAGGGTCGGGATACACTCCCCAGCTCTGCTCCTAGGAGGTCTCCTGGGACCATGAATTCACCAGGCGAGGAAGCAAATGAATTAGAAGGCCCTGCTAACAGCTGGGTTGTTGCTTCACTGAGTTAATGGAGTCCTTTAAAGAATCTATGTTATGGGCTTTAGAATAATTGATAAAAACTTCTGTTAGTCAACTTATAATTACTGGAACAAAATATCTGACAAGAATCAGTTTAAGGTAGGAAGGGTTTATTTCAGCGTACAGTTTTAGGTTGCGGTCCACATGGAGGGGAAGGCGCCGCAGGAGTTTGAGGCAGCTGGTCACATTGAGCACAATGAAGAAGCAGACAGCAATGAATGCAGCTGCTCAGCCAGCTCTCTTATATACTTCTGGACCCCAGCCCATAAGAAGGGGCTGCTCACAGTGAGGATGGGTCCTCACACCCCAACTAAACTAATCAAGAAATCCCTCACAGGCAACATCAGAGATTTGTTTCTATGGTGATTCTAAATACTGTCAAGTTGACAACCAGAGAGTGACCATCACAATTGCATTTTCTTTCTTTTTTAAATATTTATTTATTGGAGAGACAGAGTGAGTATGGGCACACCAGGGCCTCCTGCCACAGCATACAAACTCCAGATGCATGTGCCACTTTGTGCATCTGGCTTTATGTGTGTGCTGAGGAGTCAAACCCAGGCTGTAGGGCTTTGCTAATAAGTGCCTTTAAGCGCTGAGCCATCTCTCTAGTCGCACAATTTCATTTTCTTCTGTCTTTTTTTGACATATATTTATGGAATATATAAAGTGAAATAGCAAAAAATGAATAGAAAATTGGAAGAAAGATAAATTAAGAAACTACAAGAAGCTCCATATTGCAAAAGCAAAATTTAGGCCTGTCTCCTTTATTTTCCCTCCATTTTTCTGTTTTCTCCAAAGTTGCTGAATTTTCTCTCCTTGTACATTGTACAAAAAGGAATGTAGAGAGCTATGCAACTTGTAGATGTCTGTGAGCTTTGGAGTTTTAGGTTTTGCCTCTGCAGCCTACTATTGTGTTTTGTTTACCTGCATGTGAATTCATTCTATACTGAGGAAAACGTGTTGAGAATTTGTTACCTGCTTTAACAATGACAGCAAGAAACCAGTCATGGAGGGTGAGTTTTAAGTCAGCTTTATTGTTGAGATCTTAAGTATCTCTGGACCCTTGTCCTGAGTTGAGATGGGTATCGTTGGTGTCTGTCTCCATTGACCTTTCATGGGTTATCAGACTTGCTGTGGTGATTGGTCTCCTGTTTGTCTCATCACTTTCTCATAGGTTTCATTTGGGCCCTGCGTGAAGTTAGGTGTGGTTTGTCTTCTGCCAGGATGTCAGCCATCATCCAATGTCTTGGTGGTGGAATTTTGTCCCCGTCTTTCTCAATGTCTTCTGAAAAATACAAATAGAATCTCCATTGGAGAGTGAGATCAATATAGGTTAAATGATGCAACTTTACTATTTTGGATAGCTACTAACAAGTGTAGTCTCTCTGTTGCTTTCTGGTAGTGGGAATTTCCCCTAGGAGCCTGAGATCTTGGTCCCCATAGGATTATGCCATGGATCCCAGTTCCAGTTAAGGGTTCCTTGTCACTAAGTGGATCTCTTAGCCAATCAGTAAGCCATTTATTAACCCCCTTGGTTTAGTGTCATTATTGCACAGATGAGCATTTCTTGACTTGCTGGTCTCTTCCATGCAGCCATGTGTTCAGTATTCTTGTGACAACTGTCTTACTGTATTTTAGTGGCCTCTACTTTCTCCAAATATCATTGACCAATTTCCCCTGGCAGCTCATTTAACACCTCCCACATTTTGGTGGACAAAATATATGCATTTAGCCAGACAACATCAGGTGTTACTCCCATAGGGCCCATGGCCACCCCTGCCATAGGCTTTTGGCTAGGTCTCAGTACCAGGCATATATTCCCTTCCATGGAGCAGGCCTCCAGTCCAATTAGAGTGGTTGGTTCCCCCATAATGGACTTGCCACTATTGCACCAGTTGGCACTTTTGGCTGGCCAATACTGACTTCTCTCTCACATAGGCTGCATGCAGTTATAGCTATTTCCAGCTCTCTGTCAGCTGGTTAGCAGGGAGGTGGTTTTTAGCTCAGCTCCAGCTTGATTTCTCAGTGACCTGCAGCCCAGACATATGTGGTCTTCAGCAATAGGGTCTTACCATCTCATTCTAGTGGGAAACCAAGAGCCTTGGCAATGGCCTATAATGTTTTGGGGGCCTCAGGAACCTCCCTGGACAACAACTCACTGGAAGGTAACCCATCTCTGGCACTGAAATTTTTCTAGTAACAATCTATGGCTTCTGGGTGTGCCATTATCCAAAGAAGTAGGGTTCTATATGGCTTATTCTTAACCTCTTAAATTGTGATTACCCCTCCTCCTACCTTTCCTTTACTCAATCCCTTCCTCTAACCCTGCTTGGGCCATTGCACCCCCAGTAATCAGTTCATCTACTTACATATACATAGTACCCACTCCTTAAGTCTCCTCTGTTCTCCCTCCCTTTTAGCCCCTTTCTAGCTTATTGGCCTTGTAGCTAGGATTCTGCCTTTTAATCCAGTCTGCAAATTTGTGTCTTTCAGTTGGGTCATTGAAATTAAGAATTATTGTGGAAATGTGTGTATTTATTCTTGCCATTTCTTGCTTTTGTAGTTTTCCCCATTTTCCTTTACTCTCTTGTATTACCTATTATTTGTATATAGTTTATTTTTCCTATTTTCTTATGTGCGTGCTTTTCTTTCTCTTTATTCTGAAGGATCCCTTCAAGTATTTTCTGAAGAGCTGGCTTTGTATACATATATTCCTTTAGCCTGTCTTTATTGTGGAAAGTCCTTATTTCTTCTTCAATTGTGATGGATAGCTTTGCCGGATATAGTAATCTTGTCTGACAGTTGTAAAGCTTTCAAAACTTGGAATACATCACTCCAAACCCTTCTGGCTTTTGACGTTTTGGTTGAATAACCTGCTGTTACACTGATGAGCTTGCCTTTATAGATTACTTGATGTTTCTCTCTTAGTGATTTCAATATATTTTCTTTAGTCTCTGTGTTAAGTAGTTTAATTATAATATGGCGAGGAGAGATTCTTTCCTGGTTTTGTCTGTTTGGTGTTCTAAATGTTTCTTGTATCTGCACTTTTCTTATTTGGGGAAAATTTTCTTTTACGATTTTGTTGAAAATTCCTTCTATGCCCATAGAGTGAAATTTTTCTCCTTCCACTAAACCCTGAATTCTTATGTTTGATCTCTTCACAGTGTCCTGAATATCTTGAAATTTCCATTCACACCTTCCTATAGTTTGTCTTTCTCTTTGTTGGACTGTTCTAGATCTGCCACCTTGCCTTCCAGTGTAGATATTCTGTCCTCTCCTTGATCCACTCTATTGGTGAGACTTTCTATAGTTTTGTCTATGACTTACTGTGTTTTTGTTTCTAGTATTTCTGGTTGGTATTTCTTCAGTATTTCTACATCCTTACTCATTATCATGTATCACACTCCTTATTTCATTAATTTGGTTTCCTGTGTTCTCCTTCAGGAGTTTGTTTTCTTCTTTGATTTTTTTTGAACATAGTTTTGATCATTCTTTTGAATTCTTTGTCAGGAATTTCATCTAAGTTGGTCTCACTGGAGGTCATTTCTGATGAAGTTATACTTTATGGTGGAATTATATTGTCTTGATTTTTTGTTTCTTGTATTATAATGTAGAGATTTTTGCATCTTGAGTAAATTCAATTCTTGTGTTTTCTAATTATCTTCTATATTTTGAGATGTGGTAGATGAGAAATTCTAATCTTCAGGGTGGGAACCCAATATGCCACTGTGGCTCTTCTATTACTCTCAGAGTGACAACAGAAGTAACCCAAGGTGTTGTAGTTGCCTGCTATGCAAATATTCTAGTAGACTGGGTGGAGCAAAATACAGTTGTAATATCCAACTAGGTAATATATAAATATAAACAAGGCCAGCAGAGTATTTATGCAAGAGTGGGAATCAAAGGGGTAAGCTAACAAAGCCAAAATTTCCAAGGGTGTGCATTAACTCACACCCTTAATCCTGTGGCCTGGGAGGCTGAGATTTCTGGTCTATAATGGGTTCCAGGTCAGCCTGGGACTGAGTGAGATCCTGCCCCCAAGAAAGAAGAAAAAGAAAAAAAGACCCTATAAATAAAGAGATATCAAACAAAACTTCACTGTTAAAACCCAGCTCATTTAAGAATGGCAAAGCTGACCAAAAGTACATCGATCAACTTTTAACACATAACCTGCCCTGACATGGAAGGTGAAATGAGTACTTCCAGTGCAGGCCTACGTACCTGACTTTAGTGCAGGTAAAACTGCCCTGTTACCTTTTGGGATAGCTTCTGTCTCACCTATGCCGAGTCCAAGGCTGGTTCCCTCTTTGTCATTCTCTGGGCTTGGCTAGGCTGGTTGGGTCTGTGGATCTTCTGTTCAGATCAGCTGTGCTGGATGCTATGTGGTTGTGGAGTGGCTCTGGTTTCTTGGAGTCCCCAGTTCTCCAGAGGTTCTTGATCCCGGCAGTTGGGGGAGGGGAGGGTGCCTGAAGCTGTTGAGGATCTGCTGGGCTGGTGGTCCCTGGTATCTTCTACCTCAGGAGCTGCCGGCGGATCCCTGTTGTCTTCTTCAGGTTTTTGCCTTTGTGAAGCTGGTATGAGTGGAGAATCCTCTCACCATGGTTCTGCTCCTACTGGCTCAGGGCTCAGGCCTGGCATGTGTGTAGCTCTTTTTAGAGGACAGCTGGAGCCAAAATATGTATCAATTTTAAAAAGAGGGAGGGAGAGGTGGAAGCCATTTGTTTGTTTTTCCTCTAACCCAACCTGACTTGGCATTCACTATGTAGTTTTGTGACGGTTCAGGCACCTCCATAGACACCTTGAGTGGGAGGTGTCCTTACCTGCTGGCTCCCATTGCTGACCTGCCACAGCAGCCAGACTCACTGGTGCAACTTTCCTAAGGTCTTCTTTAGCTTCTCTGACCAACTGTAACTTCACCAACACACTTTCGAAGACAAGAGGCAAAGGGAGCAGTTCTACAGGATGTCACATTATAAGGCATGAAAAGAATCATGGGTCTCACTATATCTTCAAGGAGTCTAGCTTATCTTTGATCTCTTCTTCCTTTTTAAAAAAATTGTTAAAGTAGAATCTCTGTATGAGCAAGTCTTGTGTTGGTACCCCTGTTTCCCTCCTCCCTACCCCCAATCCACTGAGGGCCCTCCTCAGTGGGATTGCTGGACTGCTCCATGGGATGGAGGGCTACGATTGTTCAAGCAGTAGAGTTTTGGTTTTTTTTTTGAGGAAGGGGATATTCTCTCCCCCCCCCACTATGGCTGTTACAATCTTTCCACCCCTCTTCCACCTAAAAATTCCACAAAATTCCCTGATGAGGGAGGTGAGTTTTAAGTTTGCTTTACTCATAAGGGTCTCTGGATTTCTGCTTTGGGCTATTGTATCTTTGGTATGTCTCCATTATGCTTGCCTAGGTTGTCTGACTCGCAGTGGAAGCAGCAATCTTGCTCATCTCACTGCCCCCTCTATGATTTCCCCTGGGCCCTAGATGATGCATTAGGGGTGCTTCATCTCCTGACAAAGTGTTCATCTGGCAAGATTTTAATGGGTGAAGCCTCTCTTAGGCCCATGGCTAGTGGGGGCTTCCCCTTGCAGTCTGGGTTCTTGGTCTCCATAAGAATTTGCCTTGGATCTCAGATCTAGCTAAGGGTTCCTTGCCACTGAGCAGACCTCTTAGCTAATCAGAGAGCCATTGATTACCAGGCTAAGCACCACTATTACACAGGTGAGTACTTCTTGCCTTGCTGGCCTCTGCCTCATAGCAATGTCTTCTGCATTTTCACATGATGGGTCACTGTTGTACAGCAGTGTCCCTTGCTTTTTCTGAATATCACTGACAAATTTCCTCTGGCAGCTCATGTATCACCTTCCAGCACTATAAAGGCTAACTATCTGGGAGCTGGCTTCCTTCCCAGATCCCAGCAGGGTCTCAGTGTTGTGTGACAGCAGCCTGTGGTATCCAGCAATAGGGTCTTATGTTTTGCCTGGGGTGGGTAATCAAGAGCTTTGACATAAGCCTTTCTTGTTTTAGGGACCTCCTACATCTCTCTGATCAATCAATGTGGAAAGTAACTGATTTCTGGGACAGGGAGTTTTAGGCCAGAGCCATTTGTATTAGGATTAAGCTTCATCCCATCCTCTTCAGGGTCCTTCTTACCAGACAATAACCCCATATTCCTCTAGAGCCTACTGTCCAAAGGTAAAGATTCTATGGTATCAACTTATTATGGGTTTAGTGTATTTCTTCACCCCCCTGCCCATTTTCTCCCCCTAAACCCTTCCAACCATGAGATTCCATGTTACTCCAGTCAGAATGGCAATCATTAAAAAATCTGCCAAAAATAGATGCTGGCAAGGATGCAAGGGGTGGGAGGAGTGAGGAACCCTTACTCGCTGCTGGTGGGAATGCAAACTTGTCTGACCACTATGGAAATCAGTGTGGAGGCTCCTGAAAAAGATGCAAATAGAGCTACCAACAGATCCAGCTATCTCTCTACTGGGTATCTACCTTCAAGGCTCCTCTCTATTCAACACAGAAACATTTGCTCAACCATGTTTATAGCTGCTCAATTCACAATCTCTAAGAATTGGAATCAACCCAAATGCCCATCACTGGTAAGTTGTGGTTCATATACACCATGGAATTGTACTCAACAATAAGGAAAAACAGCATAATGAAATCTGCAGGTAAGTGGATGGACTCAGATCATACTCAGCAAACTCACACAAGAACAGAGACAAACACCACATATTCTCCCTCATCTGCGGTTCCTAATCAGGTTAAGCTTGAATAGTAAGCAGCCCTGATATGCAAGATTTTCACTGTAGACATGTAAAATTTGTTTATTCAGTCACTAATTAAAAGACATTTAGTTACTTTCAGTTTGGAACATCTAGTGTTTAGTGACTTTTCTCATGGCATGGCAGGAGTATGAGCGCTGGTCACCTTGTGTCCAGTCAGTCAGGAAGCAGAAGCAATTAAATCTTGTGTCCAGCTTGCTTTCTTCTTTTCATTCATTCAGTTGGGAATCCCAGCCATGGAATGGTTCCCACCACATTCCAGTGGGTCTTCCCACTGTAATCAACCTAATCTAGAAACTTCCTCACAGACATGCTGTGATGGTTAGGTTTTGTTGTCAACTTGGATCTTTTTAATTATCTTGGGTGGGTCTCTGAGGATGTTTACAGGAAGGCAGCCTCTCAGTAGGGGGAAGGATGTAAGGAAGCTCAGGAGAGCTAGAAGTAAACATCCTTTCCTGTGTGGGCCATTCAGGAAGGAAATTCCAGAGACTCAGGAAGCCATTAAGTCTTGGGAAGGCTTGGAAGACCCCACCCTACGTCTATATAAAGGAGAAGAAATTCTCTTTTGGCTCTCCTGTCTGTTTTGCTATTGTGTGTGTGGTGTAGGTGATGGTTTTTCTCTCTGCTCGGACCTGTGAAAGAGGACCAGCCTCTTTCACTGTTACGGAACTTCCCCTCAATCTGTAGTTTCAATAAATACTTTCCTTCCCCAAATTGTGCCTGGTTTGAAGATTCATCCCAGCGGCGTGTGGCTGACTATGACACATACCCAGAGATGTTTTCATCAAATTTACAATTGAGATCATTTATCACATTGACCATGAATAAAGCTTTCCATGAACATTTACATATACATTGTTGGGTGGATATAGTTTTAAGGCATGGTATTTATAACTGTATGAGGAAATATTTAACAGAATTTAGTGTAATTGTCACTGGAAATGGAAAGGTGTACTGACAGGGTTTTTGTATTTTAGGCCTTTGTGACTATAAATTGAAAAAAAAACCTGAATTTCATACTCTACAAGGATGAATTTTATAGCATATGAATTATATCTCAGTTTTTAAAAATTTTTTATTTATTTGCAAGCAGAGGGAGCTGGAGAGATGAGAGACAGAAAGAATGGTCACACACCAGGGCCTCCAGCCACAGCAAATGAATTCCAGATGCAAGCACCACTTTGCTTTATGTGGGTACTTGGGAAATAGAATTTGTGTCATTAGGCTTTGCAGGCAAGTGCCTTAACCACTGAGAAATCTAGCCCCGTATCTCAGTTTTTAAAAGCAGACAATAGCACAAGGGATGGACTATATCAGTTTATGAGCTAATGTCAAATTTTATTCATCTTTTTTTCTTACAATATGCTGTCATTCAAAATATACCTCATAGGTAATTCATGCATACAACAGGCACTCTATAAATATTTTAATTTAATAATTATGCATTTTTTAGAATGACTAAAAATCCTGATGTAAAATCCCAAATGGGAAGTGCATAATTCCATTGTAGACAAAATATATAACTTTACAATAAACATTTTTGTAAGAATTTGTCCAAAAGAGGGAACACTTAAAACTTGGAAATTAAATAAAAAGTAAAAAGCTGGATGAAATATACATTACCTTATTTAGACAGCAATCCCTGGGTAGGGCTGCTTGCAGACCAAGGGCTACCTGCACCCTGTGGCCTACCACCACCTGACATCAATTAAGAAGAGAATTCTATACTTTGTAACTGGAAACACTGCAAGCACATAAGTTAACAGCCTGTAAAAAAAATTAGCCACTTCCCTTATGTGAACACTGGAAAAAGCTAAAATGCATATTTTATCCTCAAACTGAAAAAAAAAACATTGCTTTTCATCTTAAACAGCAAGCAAGAAATCACTTTTATAGATGCTATATTAAATTCTGTGGAAAATACTTTGGGAGAGGAGCTCAAGAACCTTGATTCAGACATAAAACAAACCTTGTCACAATGCTTTACAGACTCAAGGCTGTGATCACCACACTCAAGAAGGATCTTCCCTCTTGCAACTAGAGTGTCACTTCAACTTGAAAAACTGGAAGGAAAAGTTAAATACAACCAAAAATATAGAAGTAACTTTTGAAATTCATAAATATAAGCCAGTATTTGATGGCTAAAAAGTAAAAATGTCTACTAGCTATATTTTTCAAAAATGACATACTTCTATAAAAATTTAAATACATGGGTTACTTCAATACATGGGATTATATATAAAATACTATTACATGAAAAAAATTAAAAATATAAAATGATTATAACCATGTAAAAGTAAATATATTACAACAAGAAAGAAAACTGAAGTGAACTAGATTGATAGGCATAGACTCAAATATCCACTAGAGATTTTCCTTTGTTACTTAAGATTATAACAAAAAATAGGCCATTATTTTAGATAAAACTATATTCCTAAACAACAAATACTGAACTACAAGTGAGCTCCTAAAACACAAGTTTTAAAAACTATGAGTTATATATTTCAAGTATATTTTATAATAAGAGATCAGCCTACATTTGCTGATCTTCATTTTTTTTTTAAACATTCTGGGAAATGTGCATTGACAACTGCCTCTCTTAAACATAAGAAAAAACTGACCAATTAAAAAAAACAAGTAGCATGCTAACAAAAATCTGTTCAATCTGTTTTGCTTCTACAAAAAGTCACAGTTTTTAAAAAACTAACTCTATCTACATATTTTACATGATGTATTTTATGCTACAAATATTTTAAAGGATGGCTTTTACATAATTATTTCAATATATCTTATTAACTTAATTGCAAGTTATGCAAATACAGTAGATTTGTTATTGAAGATTTAGAAAATGATTAATTTCTTGG
Source organism: Zapus hudsonius (assembly GCA_004024765.1). Lineage (NCBI taxonomy): Eukaryota > Metazoa > Chordata > Mammalia > Rodentia > Dipodidae > Zapus > Zapus hudsonius. The sequence continues at coordinate 23,765 of PVHP010016570.1, forward strand.
ATAAAACATGGCATATTTAGAAGTCCGAAAGCCAAGCAAATCCCTTATTTCGTTTCGGAATTTTGACAGATCTTGGCGCAGTTCATTCAGATTTTCCACGGTTGCCTGATCTGTGCTCTGCATCTTCTGTCTCATGGAAGTCAAGTAGCGATGCACCAAGCAGCACATCACCTTCTGGTAGTTTTCATCTCTTTTTTGTTTTAGATTTCTCCACTCCTTCAAAACAATAATATGGTAATGATGAGGCAGAAACAGTACACACACACACACACACACACACACATATACACACACACACACTTTTGCAGTACTGAGGAATGAACCCAGGGCCTCGTACATGCAAGAAAAATGTTCCTCTACTGAGTTATATGCCCAGCCACAGAAACAGTATTAAAATGAGATAAATTTACACACAGTATTACTATGTAATCTTCATTCTAAACACATAGGGCTTTTCTCATTTGCTAATATTAGTGTCTAAACTCATTCAAATACTTGTAAATGTATCACTCATATAAGAATATACAATGTAGTGATCTGTAGGTTAAACAAGAAATAGCTTGCAATGGTAGAATAAACTTGATTTTGCACAAAAAATTAATAACTAAACATTCTTGGAGATAATCCATAGTATCATATATCCATATGCATCATTTCAGAGTGGTTGTCTATGTATTTCTTAAGCTTAAAATGAATATGGAAACATCACTGAAGAGGAAGCTGAGAGAAGCTGACTTATAGCTCATATTTCATCACTAGCCATGAGATGTCACGGATTTTCATGGTGCCAGCTGAGCTACCCATATTGGTTTATTGAGAGAGTTAAACTGGAGTAATGTTTCAATCTTGTAGAGCTTAGGAAACTGGGAGCATCCATCATTGGCATTGAGAGATCAGTACATAGAAAAAGAGGGAGAGAGAGATATGAACAGAAGGGTAGAAAGGAGAGAAAGACAGACATAGAAAGAGAAAAAGAGAGGGTAAGGAGAGACAGTAACAGTCTAACATAAATTCATAACCTCCAGGATATCTGAGGATGAGTCATTCATCTAGTTTAGTTGATAGTCATGACTCTATAGTACATACTTTGAATTACATATTCCTGGAATGAAGGTATTTAATGGTCAGGATAGGATATATTTCATAGTATACAAAGTAATCATAAATCATTATAATTCTCTTAATGATATATCTTTATTGCTCTTCAATGTAAAAAAAAGAGATAAATTTAAGAAATATAATCATAGATACACATTTTTATAAGATACTTTATCGATGAGTTGTCACATGATGTAAACAATATTCAGTACTTGTTTAAAAAATATAGCCTGCATATTTGCTTCATTAACTCTCCTTCAAGATTATCATAATTTAACAAAATTTAGTCTCAGAAATCCTCACTTTATAGCAGGGATTAACAAACTATCACCCACAGGCCAAATATGACCCACTTCCTAGTTTTTATTTATTTTTAAATCTTTTTATTTATTCATTTATTAAAGAAAGGGAGAGAGAGGGAATGGTGCACCAGGGACTCGTGCTGAAATGAACTTCAGACATATGCACTACTTTGTACATCTGCTATATATGGTTACTAGGAAATCAAATCCAGGTTATAAAGCTTTGCAAGCAAGCACCTTTAACCACTGAGCTATCTCCCCAAGCTCCTATTGTTTATTGTGTGTGTGTGGGGGGGGGGTGCCTGTGTGCCACAGCACAGGGAAGTAAGGAGGACAATCTCAGGGTGTCTGTCTTCTCCTTCCCTCTCTGAGACAGGGTCTCTCTTACTTTGTCACTGCATGCGTGTCAATCCAGGAAGCCTACAGTTCTGAATTCTTCATGCTCTGCTTCCCATTGTTGTAGGTGTGTTGGGAGCATAGTGTATATACCACTTTGCATCTGGCTTTCCACTCATGTTGGGAGGGATCAAACTTAGGCAGACAAGCTTGCAAGCAAGTGCCTTTAACCTGAGTCATCATTTCCTATTATTTATACTTGTGAGTAATGAATGTTTTTTACAGATGAACATTTATAATAGGTATCCCTCTAGTTTTTAACCCTAATTAAGCAAAATTTTATACCTAACAAAGGAATCTATACGTTTTAATAAGCATACTATCCTTGATTTTTGTTTTGGCCTGCAAAGTGTGAAATATTCATTCTTTGGCTTTTTTTTTTGTTTGTTTGTTTTTGGAGGTAGGGTCTCACTCTAGCCCAGGCTGACTTGGAATTCACTATGTAGTCTCAGGGTGGCCTTGAACTCACGGCAATCCTCCTACCTCTGCCTCCCAAGTGCTGGGATTAAAGGCGTACGCCACCACGCCCAGCATTCTTTGGCTTTTTATAGAAAAATTTGCCAATTCCTGGTTTACAAATTTCATTGGATTCTTGGTGTACTGAATAACTTTCAAGAACTAGGAAGGGGCTGGGGCTAAAGACACTTACTTGCAAATTCTGCCACCCTGGGTTCAAGTCCCCAGCTGCCCATATAAAGCCAGATAAGCATTCATTTTCAGTGGCAAGAGGCCCTGGTGCACACGCGTGCGAGCACACACACACACACACACACAGACACACTCTCTCTCTCTCTCTCTCTCTCTCAAATAAATAAATAAATATTTAAAGATCCTACCTTGAAAAAAAAATATGAACTGACTCTCTTGTACTTTTTTTTTATTACTGGCTAACAAAGTATTTTTAATCTATCTCCTAGGTTTTCAAATTATTTTATATGCTGGAAAGTTTGAAAACTAAAAAAACCACAATTATCTCTATCTCCTATTCTCAAATATTTATTCAATCTTTATGTTAGATACTATGGTATGCATTGAGGATACAAAGGAAAACAGAACTCAGTCACAATCCTTATTGTATTTGCATTTTTGTGCTTTGAGAAAAACATCTGAGCCATGTACAACTTGGAGGAGGATCAATGCAAGTGTGAGGCCAGCTTGATCTACATATTAAGTGCCAGCCAGAGCTGCATAGTAAGACCTTGTCTCAACAAAACAAAACAAAACAAAACAAAAAAAAAAAAACCAGAAAATGAGAGGGGGAAAGAAAGAGAGAGATGAAAGGAGGGAGGGAAGAAGGTAGAGAGGTAGGAAGATAGGAAGAACAGTAGGAAGGAGGGATAAAGGGAGAGAGGAAGAGAGAGGGAATTTAGGATTGCTTACCTTTAAACTGTTTTGCCGTTTGACCTTGCCTTTTGATGTGTGAGAGCAAACCCACTTACTGAGGCTACTAATCAGGTAGCAAATTGTCTTTGGTGAAGGAATAATGTTGAAAGGCGGGGGCAGTGTGCATTTGTCATCAAAATAGCTAAGCCACAACTTTGCTCGAGCGAATTTCCATTCTTTGTCTTCGTGATTCTATGAGGCACAGGAAAAACAGTGTAGAATATGAACACACATGTATATGCATATTTGCAGGAGGGGAAAGGGGAATATTATTTGAAACTGTCTAAATGTCTCTAAATCTTGTAGAAAAAAGATGGTCCAACATTTACAACTATTCTACGTTACATTAAAAAAATCTACATTTAGTTTTTAATTATTATTCTTAGGGCTGGAGAGATGATGGCTCAGAGGTTAAAGGCACTTGCATGCAAAGCCTGATGGCCGAGGTTCAATTCCCCAGTAACCACATAAAGCCAGATTCACAAAGTGGCACATGCATCTGGAGTTCATTTGCAGTGGCAGGAGACCCTGGTGCGCCCATTCTCTCTCTCATTCTGTCTCTCTGCTTGCATAGAAATAAATAAATATGATTCCTTAATTCTTGTAATCTTTGGTAACTTTCTTTCATATATTTATGATGATCTCAAGAGAACATAAGGCTTTAAAAGAGTGGACACTTACTGCTATCAACTGAAAGCTTTTATGAAGCATGGCTACCAGCAGCTTGGTAAGCACAATCACCACGACGACATTGTAAGTGCCTACAATGACGGCTCCAACAAAGGACTGCAATTCTTCTCCATAGCTGAACCTTGTGACAAAGATGGCTACATGTGCTAGCGAGAAAATGTACCAGAACAAAGCAAAGCATGTGCCAATGAACCTGCAAAGACAGTTATATTTCTTTCAGAAAAGCAAACACAACTAATTCAGTTACATCAAAATTACATGAATGAAGCACTAATACTCCTTGTAAAATACTTCATAAAAATAATTTCATTGCTTTCCTATCAACAGTACACACATGCCTTATTTTAAATAAGGAAACAGACTCAAAAGAAGATAGACTATCCTATTTAATCCTTTGCTTCCTCCCCAGTCAACACATCAGCCTGTAAGATTTCTACTTGGATTCTCTACTCCTCAGCTTCCATGTCTCTGCTTTAACCTACCGGCTCTATCACAATAGCCTGTTAACTGTCAGGCTTCATTTCCTGTGACTCTCCCTGATTCTCCACATTCCGCCTGCTCTGGCTTCCTGGCTTTTCTCTGAATGTGCCAGTTCTGCTCCCTGCTCTGAGTATGGCCTCTGCTGTTCCCTCTCTCTGAATATCTTCTTCCAAATTATCTTCTTCATGGAATGCTCCTTTAGCAACTATAAATTTTTACTTGAAAGTCTCTTATAGGGGTTCTTGCCTTTAATCCTAGCACTCAAGAGGCTGAAGTAAGATTACTGAGTTCAAGACCAGCCTAGGCTACCAAGTAAGTTCCAGGTTTCAACACAACAACAACAAAAGTCACTCTTATGGTATACTCTGCAGCCCCTATCTAAAACCTTCTCACACACTCCACACACACCTTAGGCCAAGGTTTGCCAGTCTGCCCTTGTAACTGTGTAACATAATACACATTGTATCGATCTTTTCATTGCTTGTATCATCTTGCTGGAATGTAAACTCACAGCACTTCACTCAGGACTTGGATCAGTGACTAGCATAAAGTATGTTAGATAATCACTGAACTATTGTTTTCAAATAAGAGGACACACAAAGTAGTTAAAGAATTGGTATATAAGAGTACAACAAATGTGTAATTCTATATTCCTCCATTATTTTAAGAATGAGGAGATGAGGGTATAGCACATGCATGAGGACCTGGCTTGGACCCCCAGCACTGGAAGAAAAAACAAAAACCAGGAGAGGCATTTTGTCCACCTTATAACTGGCTGTTCCATTCTTTATGCTACACTGGGCTGGGGGGATGCTCACTAAGCTCTGAAGGTCCTCAGTTCCAAAGACCTCTCAGCAAGTGTTTACAATATGAATGGCTTTGGTTCTATTGGTGATCAAGAGTTACTGCAGATATTTAAATACTTTGGGAGCAGAGATGCTGAACATTTTATTATATGTGGGATGACAAAAGAACCTTCTGAAAATTCTAGGGTGTAAAAAGTGTCGAGTCCCTCTGTTAAGGTACATTACAGTAGAAAGTCAAATGGAACAACCTGGATCCACTATTGAAGATTTAGAGGTAAAGATGACTGTAAATGATTCATGAACAAGTAAGTTAGTTGTTAAAACTTACAAACATCACAAAGGAACTTTTAAAAACATTTTATTTATTTATTAATGAGAGAGAGAGAGAGAAAAGGAGGGAGGAAGAGGAATGGGCATGCCAGGGCTTCCTGCTGCTGCAAACAAACTCCAGACTCATGTACCACTTTGAGCATCTGACTTAACTTGGGTACTAGGGAATTGAACTTGGGCCTTCAGGCTTTACAAGCAAGGCCTTTAACCACTGCACAATCTGTCCAGCCCCCAAATGAACTTTGAAAAGAAAATTTTAAGTTGAATTTCTATGATTACTGATCCATACAGAACATAGTAAAGTAACATACAGAACATGACAGAGAGCAGCTTATGTACTAAATATTAAGACACTCACGAGTGGAAGGTATCATTGCTTTGCTGTTCACAAAAGATGCCTACACAGTCCTTCTGTTCTTTTGGAGTGTAGCCTTTGTCATAGAGCTGTGTCAGTCCAATTGTAAAAGAAAACAAAACAAGAAGAAACATCCCAAGAAATTTTCCAAAGTCTTGCAACATCTGTCCCATTGAAATCTGTGGAGTGTTCATTAAATGTTCATTAAAATTATTGGAAAATTAGGTATTAATCATTAAATTGCCCAGCAATCAAAGGAAAACAAACTCATGATTTACATATCATATTTCAATTGGCTAAAATATTTTAGCATTTTGAGAAATAGCAAAATTCCAGCTATAAGAAAAAGCCATTCTAATCATAAACAGCATTACAGTACTTGCTAGTCCAGGTCTGCAGGGGACATTCCTGCTGTATGAGTAGAGTCAAAAACATGGAGATTTTTTTTTCTATATTTGTCATTTATTTTTGTTGTTGTTGAGACACTGCTCTATGGTGACCTTGACAGACTTATGATCCCCCTATCTCAGCCTCTGATGTGCTAAGATTAAAGGTGAGTGCCACTGTCTAGTAAAGTGAAAAAACTTTTAAATAGTTAAAATAATTTATTCTATTATTTGTGTGTTGTATGCACACCCTGGAGTGTGTTTGTGAGTACAGGTTGTACATGCCATGTGGAGGGTAAGTCTTCACCTGTGCATCTCATTTGAGGCAGGGTTCTTGCTCTGCTGGTTTTGCTGTGCTCACCAAGAGCTTTCAGGAAGTTCTCCTGTCTGTCACCTATCCACTGTCAGCACCAGTATGCTGAGATTACAGAAATCTGTCAAGGCTTTCAGTTTTTTACATGGGGCTTGGGATTGAATTTGGGTACTCAAGATGGGAGTGCTTTATCCAGTGAGCCATCTTCCCAGCCCCCAAACAGAAATTTTTAAAGGCCCATTTTTGCAAGGGACAAAAGGAAAGAGTCTGTGAAAAAAATCTGAAAGGAATTAAATGTATATATAAATTCTTAAAATCTACAAATATTAAAATATTTTAAAACAAAATATTTCATCTGATTTTCACAATCAGTTCTCAACCTTCCTAAAGGACAGTGTTTCTTCCTCTAGCAAGATACTACTCACTGCATATGTGCTCAACTTTCATTTAGTGTCTGTCCTAAGAAAGTATACTTTGCACACACCAAATGAGACTGTCCAGAATTAGTGACTGTATCATTTGTATGTTAGACATTTGTAGGCACTGAGAGGTTTTGTTCAAGCCTAATTTCATTTTCCTTCACACGCTTTCAATGTCTGAGAATTAGGTACTTTTAATGTCACAAGATAGGAACTCAGACCCTGGAATAGTGACTAGGAGATGCCTGGGGTTAGACCCCTAGCAAAATTCTGATAGAGCAGCAGGGTGCATTTAGAATCATGAAACTAAAATATATGAGAAAGAGAAGAAATATATCTCCCTTTATAATGTATGAATTCACAATAACTTTAGGGGGTCATTTTGGAAAAGAAAATCATTCATTTGGATTGTAAATGCTCAGAATATAACCATACTTACCATCACAGTAATAACTTATGGCAGTAAGAATACAGTAACTGCTTTTGGTAATGAAAGAAAAGATTGCTTTTGAAGAAAATTCAAACACTACAAACTCACTTATAAACAGAGTTTTTAAAAAGTGACTATTTATAATGATGTAATTTTTTAACATGTGTGTGTGTGTAGGTGTAGACACCAGAGGATAATCTCAGGTGTTGTTTCTCAGATACACTGTTTACCCCAACCTTTTTGTTTGTTTTTTTGTTTGAGGTAGGTCTCATTATAGCCCAGGTTGACTTGGAACTCACTCTGTAGTCTGAGGCTGGCCTCGAACTCATAGTGGTCCTCCTACTTCTTCCTCACAAGTGCTGGGATTAAAGATGTACACCACCAGGCCCGGCTTGTTCACCCTTTTATGAAATAGGTTCTTTCATCAGCCTGGAGCTGACCAACGAGGCTAGACTGGCTGGTCAGCAACCCCAGTAATCAGTCTTTCTCTACCTCCCTAGCACTGGGATTATAAATGTGTGTCTCTGACCATCATTTTTCCATGGGTTCTGGGGATCAAACTCAAGTCTTCATGCTTACAGGGCAAGCACTTTACCAACTGAGCTATTTCCCCAGCCCATTATAATAATATAATTTTTAAAAGTTAATTTTTTAAAAAAAAACCTTTAATTTACCACAAGTTTTAAAGAGTAAGTGTACCCAATTTCAATATGAAGGTGAACAGTACTGAATAGATACACCCTGGCATTAGGAATAACTAAACAGTATAGTGGATTTCAATAAAGTAAGCACTGGCTTGAAGATACAAAGTATTCATGTGAAGAGCAAATAGTAAAAGTAACAAATTTATTTTGGACAGACAGTATAAATGTTATGCATTTGAAAAGACAATAATCATACTTTATTAGTTATTTTAAAAACTTGAAAATATGAAAATTTAAGAAATTTAACTTGATTAACACTGAATTCTGGTTCTAATAATAAGGCTCAGGCCTTAGTTACCAGATCTAGAATAAGGATATAAGGGAAAGCTAAATGCTGCATCAGATTTACCCACATGCTGCTAGCCACAGTTTGACCCAATTGATTTAAAGAGTATCTTTGAGGGGAAAATTTGGAAATCTACATTAAGCACTTTACCAGGGGATTCTGTGCCCTCCCGCCCCCAGTCTGAAAGCCTTTGGGCTACATGACCTCCAACATTCTATACTTCTTAGAAGAGATTACCTCCAAGTATAATCCCAAATACAAAGCACCCGAACTTTCTAGATTCATTAGAAACATGAATACTTTATTATATATTACCAACTATGAAAGCTCATAGTTACCCAATAGAAGCAATTAACTCAATGGGAATAAAGCATTCACCCATGTCTCAAACACTGTATTAACTTTACAAGTGGTTTTTAAATTTTTATTTCTTTATTTGCATGTGTGCACACATGCACCAGGGTCTCTTGCTCCCACAAACACCAGATACTTGTCACTTTTTATGTCCAGCTTTACATGGGTAGATGGGGAGTTGAACCTAGGATTTACAAGCAAGAGCCTTTAACCACTCACCCATCTCGCCTGTCAACCCCCATACCTTGTTGGGTTTTTTTTGGCAAGGTCTCCCTCTAGCCCAATCTGACCTAGAATTTACTCTGTAGCCTAGGCATGCCTCACTCTCATTGCAATCCTCCTAACCTAGACTCCCAAATGCTGAGATTATAGGCATGAGTCACCATACCAAGTTTCCAATTTTTTTGGTATTATTTCACATCTGCCCTAATTAATTAATTAGAAAGGGAATGGACCTAATAATTTATGTAAATCCCACCATGTATAATGTATTCTGCTATTCTTATAATCACCCATTTAATCCTTAGGAATCCTTAGAGATGGAACAATACTTTGAGCTAGTCTGTATGAATCCAAGGGAGGGGGTGCTCACTCATTTGCAAAATAAACTTTTACCAAAATACTATCAAACCAAACTAAATAGTTCACTGAAAAGAACATACACTCACTTAATTAGGGTGTATCCCTAGGATATAATAAAAATTGCACAGTATGTTTAATAAACCCCAAAGTAGTATATGATGAAATTCAACTCTTGTAGAATTAAAAAAAAAGTCTCCACAAACAAAACAGAGGAAAATTTCAGTAACCTAATGAAAACCACATATGCAAGTCCACAGCAAGTATACTCAGTGGTGGGGGAAAAAAAAAGCTAAACAACACATTTTCACCAACATCAGGAACAAGACAAGGATGATCACTTTTTATATCTCTATTCAACATAGTAAATAAGGAAAATATGTAAAAGGCATGCAAACTGGAAAGCTTCCCCATATCAATTTGGTATGACCTTATAAAAAGCCAGAAGCACTTGTTAGAAGAAATAAATTCAGTAAGATTTTGGTATAAAAACAAACACCCACACTTCTATATATTAATAACACAACTATCTGAAAAGAATTTTAATAAAAAGAAAACAATACCATTTGCAATAGTACAAAAAATAAAAATAAATGTAACTTAGGAAGTAAATACTTCACTGAAAACTAGAAAACACTGATGAAAGAAATGAAGAGCCGGGCATGATGACACACTCTTTAATCCCAGCACTTGGGAGGCAGAGGTAGGAGGGTTGCTGTGAGTTTGAGGCGATCCTGGAACTACAGAATGAGTTCTGGGTCAACCTGGACTAGAGAGAGACCCTATATTGAAAACAAAATTATTTGTGGGCTGGAGAGACAGCTTAGTGGTTAAAGGAGCTTGCTTGCAAAGCCCAATAACCCAGGTTCAATTCCCCAGTGCCCACTCAGAGCCAGATGCAAAGACTGGCACATGTATCTGGAGTTTGTTTGCAGCGGCAAGAGGCCCTGATGTGACCACCCTCATTCTCTTTCCTTTCAAATAAATAAATACTAAAAAAGAAAAAAATGAAGGAAGACAAACACAAATGGAAAGACATCCATATTCATGGATGGGAAGACTTAATTTTGTTAAAATATTCATGCTACCCAAGCTCATATATTTATCCAATGCAATCCTATCAAAATCTCAGTGATATTTTTATATAGATATATAAAAATCATAAATTCACATGACTTTATTTCAATTATGGCTATAATTATGGATTTATGTATGTATTTCTCCTTACAGTTCACCCAGGGTTTGCTTTATGTACCATGAAACTCTATTAAGTAAAGAAATATTTAGAATTACACTCTTTGAATGAATTGTACTTTTATCATTAAGAAATTACTTTCTGTGCTGAGAGTGGTGATACACACCTTTAATCCCAGCACTAGGGAGGCAGAGGTAGGAGGATTGCCGTGCGTTCAAGGCCACCCTGAGACTACATAGTGGATTCCACATCAGCCTGGGCTAGAGTGAGACTCTACCTCAAAAAATAAAATAAAAATAAAAGTAAATAAATAAAAAGAAATTAATTTATCCTGGTAAACCTTAGCTCTGAATTATAGTGGGTCTGACATTAATAGCTCTTTGGTGTTCTCTTGATTAGTGTCAGTATAATGTGTCTTTTCCTTTTATTTTTTCTTTTAAAACATGTATTTCTCATGAGCAGCATTCAGTATGCACTAGTGTAACAACTTCTGCCTTTGGATTATGATGGTTAGATCACTGATATCTAATGTAATATGTGGGTATGTTTGTCATGTTATTAGTATTTCTTATTTGGTCCATCTGTTTTTATTTTTTGGTAACATTTTATATCCCTTTTTTCTTTTGTTTTTTTTTTTGGGGGGGGTAAGGTCTCACTCTAGCCCAGGCTGACCTGGAACTCACTCTGTAGTCCCAGACTGGCCTTGAACTCATGGCAATCCTCCTACCTCTGCCTCCCCAGTCCCACTAAAGGCGTGCAACATCACACCCAGCTGTATGTTTCTTTTTTAATTTTAGAAAAAACTGATTATAGATATTACAGATAGTACTTAAGGAAGGAATGCAGAGCTCTTGCTAAAGAGGAGGCATGAGGAGGTTCTGAAAAATGGAAAAACCCACATAGAAACCCAGATTAGGGTCTTGTAGAGTTTAAGGGAAGGAAAGAATACAGAGCTCCTACCCAAGAGGAGGCAGAAGTGGAGTTTCTGTAAATGGGAAAGGCCCCTTTTTTGGGTTTTTGAAGCAAGGTCTCACTCACTCCCAGAATAACCTAGAACTCATTTTGTAGCCTAGGCTGGCCTCAAACTCAGTGATCCTCCTCCTACCTCAGCTTCCTAAATGCTGGATTAGAGGTGGGCACTATGTTTTGTTGGTTTATTAACTATAATAACTTTATTTTTGAGGCTACTTTAGGTTTGTGATATATATATATATGTCTTTAACTTATTAAGCCTATTTTCAAATGATATTACAAGTACTTTGTGTATAGTAGAATATCCTTACACTATTATATTTCCTTTTCTCTTGGGCTAGCTTTCATTCATTTCACATGTATAAATGTCATATAACCCTGCAAATATTTTTGTTAAATAGCAAACTATCTTTCAAAGAGATTTAGATGACAATAAA